>JANSTT010022359.1:0-42283 GCA_026745375.1 Platyura marginata | reverse complement strand
TGGCCAATTGGCACATTGAGTATCAGGAGTTCATAAGTGGCAGCAGGTAACTAAACCCAGAGATGGCGCTGCATGTACCGTTTTGAAATCGCTTTTTGGGAAACCCTTATTTATCGAAATATTTTAATGAAAATTGGTATTTGGAGGCATTATGGGATGGCCGTTCTAATGGCGCCATCAGTTTTTCGATATTGATGCATCTTGTAGATCTTTACCTAAAATGTTTCCGATATCGGATTGATGAATCTTGTTGATCTTTACCTAAAGTTGGGGCATGGAAAAGAAAAGACTGGTTTTTTTTAATAAATCATTTAATTAAATCAAGGTCATATAACTTAGTCTTAGTATATAATTTATTATTAGTAGTTTTGTATTAAAAATAAATTGTATCATAAAGACGATCTTGTTTTTTCTCGTTCCACAATCACATTTTTACATTCCACCTGCTCCAAATGTTCGTTCACAACTATCGGCCGTGCAAATTCCTTTTCATCAGGATGACAATGGACAATTTTCGATATACTATTAATATCAAAGTCACTTGCATATTTTTGTATCACATTTAGCGCTCGTTCCTGTTCCACAAACAAATTTGTTGCATTTAAACTAAGCAAAGACGTAGCTTTTGCGGTTTCATCAATTTTGTGCACTTTATCGAATTGCTTAAGGTCACTAAGCTGCGGTGCAATTTCCATATCATCATTATCTAAGGTACAACAACTTTTCTGCAGACAATCTTTGGTCAGACACTCAACGAGACATTTGGATTCGGTGACGTTCAGTTTGTTCGATTTGAATTCTGGTTGAATTGTAACAATGGTAATTCCTTGTTCGTGGAAAAAATTGACCACATCATCTTTTACTTTTACGTATACCTATAGAAAGGGACATTTAATAATTACGAAAGAGAAAAGCAATTCAGTTAAAATGCCTAATACTTACATTTGGATCTTGGAAAATAATATGAACCGTAGACACGTACTTGCTGGCAGTTAACTGCCAAATGTGTAAATCATGAACGCTGACAATTTCCACAAATGATTTAAGCAGATCACTTTTGAATTGTTCTATGTCAAGACCGCCGGGAATTGTTTGCAAAAGAATAAAACAGGATTCTCTCACTAGAAATACAAAAATCACCCGTTAAATATCAACATTGATTCATAACATGATCGGTTCTTACTGTAAGGATAGCTAAGTACCAATAGTACAGTACATGAGACGATTGATATTAGTGGATCAACAAATTTGGTGACTTGTTCATTGTTTCCATAATGAACGATGATACAGCAAATGATTACAAAAACTGAACCTAAAAAGACCAAATTTAGTTCCACTCATCAGTAAGTACTACCTTTCCCCCACCCCTCAATATATTGTACTCACTACTTATATCACGAAACATTTCCAATGAACTTTGTCGCCGATTTTTGTTCGGCATCTCTTCTTCATGATTTCGTTTTGTTTTCGATAGACGCCGTTCGCCCAATCGCAAAGACTCACCGGACACAACACGATCCAAAACCACATCACCGCTTGGGGTAATGTGCAAAAAACTGCCCTGATGAAATGTATAACCGCCAATCATCAAATAGCACAATCCGTTTAGAATTAATCCCGATCCAGCGAGTATTAGCACCGATACAGGATGATGCATTGTGTCTTGATGGTCTATGTGGACTAATGTTTGTATTGCTTCGACTAACAGCGAAAAACTAAGGGATGCCAAAAATATGCAAACAATTAGCATTGTCAAAATATCAATACGGGTCCAGCCAAATGTATTACGTAATGATCGTTCATGGCTTATGGTACGCGGTTGTACGGCTACTTCGACAAATGTACGCTCTTCGGAGTTGGTTGGTTTGACTTCTTGAGCTTTTGGTTGTTTGTTGCAATGCTGAAAATACAAAAAATAATTTTATTAGGTGAATGGAAAAATATTTCCCTATTTTCACATTTCAGTATTTTTTTCATTATTCCTTTTTTCATGGAACTGTTATTTTCCAGTTTGCTCCTTCGAGTTTGAACATCTATCAGAAAAAAATATTTGGTCGACCGTCCATCGATATGGTGAGACATCATCATCAGGCCGTTTGTTGTTCCACAAGGGACCATAAGTCATTGATAAAAAGTCGCCATCTTGTTATATTCGCTGTTAAAGCTTTCACTTTCGTCCATTCTTTTCCTCCTTCATTAGCTACGGTGCGGCGCTACGTTTTTCTGGGTTGTCCTTTTTTGCGAACACCGTATGGATTCCACTCTAACGCTTCGCGTGCAATGTCAATCCCTTTCTTCGACGAATCTGAGCATCTAACTTCGCCATATTTGTGATTCTCCATAGTTTTTCAATTCTAACCCTGTCTGACCACCTCACACTATACGTCGTAAGCACCTATTTACGAAAATCTGGCGTTTTGAGGTTATTGTGCTTATCACTTTCCAGGTTTTCCAATCGTATAGTAAAATCGACACAGACAAGTTAATTCGGAAAATCCGGAGCGTTTCAGACATTTCTTAAAATACAAAGTTTTTCGAAATCACTATGCGCAACTTTCCTGCACTATACCTATAGCGATATCGATTTCAATAAAGTGCATTTCGATCCGCCCTACTGTATATGGAACAAACAAAAAATTTACTTTTCCTGTGAACTTGACTTAACCATAATTGGTTAAAATGAACAAGTGAATGTAACATTAACCTTCCTTGACAATAAAATAAATACATTAGTTTTCCATTAAATTACTTACGATAAATTGTTTTTATCATTAATCGCTCTACGATAAATTACTTACGATAAATTGTTTTTACCATTAATTGGTGTACGATGAATTACTTACGATAAATTGTTTTTACCATTAATTGGTGTACGATAAATTACTCCACGATAAATTACTTATGATTAATTGTTTCACAATAAATTACTTTACGATAAATTATCTACTAACGATAAATTGTTTTTACCATTAATTGCTGTACGATAAATTACTTATGATTAATTGCTTTACGATAAATTACTTACGATAACTTGTTTTTTTACCATTAATTGCTTTACGATAAATTACTCCACGATTAATTACTTATGATTAATTGCTTTACGATAAATTACTTACGATTAATTCTTTTGACCATTAATTGCTTTACGATAAATTACTTATGATTAATTGCTTCACGATAAATTGCTTTCACGAATACTTACGATAGATTGTGTAAAAATGAAAAAATTGTCCGAATTCCATTATGAACTCTGTGGGTATAAAATATTTGGGCCAATTCAGATTATTTTATAATTTTTTTTTTGTGTTTTTTTTTCTTCAAAATATTTCAAAAACGTAATACATGTACATAGCTGTACGATAAGTACCCTTATCTACATATTTACATAGAAAGTTTTTCATTAAAACGTGACTTAAGTCGCAAATTAATTTTCTATAATGTACTTGATCTACTTTATACATAATGATTTAGAAGAAATGATTAAAGTGGACCGAGCTACTACTAGTACCTATCATACGGGTAAGTATATTAATGATTGTGTATATTAATAGATAGGAGAGATATTAATAAAAATGACAAATAATCATTAAGCAAAATTTTCCACTTAGATATTTATATGTAATTTAGAATATATTTTATTACATATTTGTATATTGTTGTTGTTATCAATAATTAAACTGAATTGTTCCCATCAATATGTGAATAAACTCGGAATCTCGTTCAATGTCTATAAATTATCGATCAATACCAATTAAGATAAAAATGTTTTCTTTTTCCTACATTTTATACAAAAATCCATTTTTTATTTATTAACCCTTATGAGGATACTGAAAGTATTTTTTTTAAAAATAGATAAGTTTTTCGATTTTGGTTGTTAGCCTCATGTACTACTACTAAATCTTCACACTATCAAAGCGGCGTATAGTTTTAGTAGCCAGTGATTGAAAAAGTGCTCCTAAAAATTAATTATTGATGTTCCCAGGAAAAATCATCAACATAAAAAGATGGTGGTCATCATCGTCAAATAAATAAATGGTCGTCAATTCAAATTAGAAAAATGGCGAGCAAGAGAATTATGGAGAATGTTTTATTGTTGTTGTTGGTATAGTAACTACCATCACGTCACGTGATGACACGGTGTCATATTTATACCGTCACGCTTAGAAACACACTAATATCATGTTACAATGTGAGAGGTGTATAGTTCACAGCATATTTATTCTTCTTTTCTTCTTTCACATTAGTTTCAATTGTCAAAAATGGAGTGTGCTAGCTCAATAAATTCTTGGGAATGGGAAGAAGAACTTGAAGCTGTGTTTAAAGCTCTCAGTGAAGAAGAAAGATCAAACCGAATATAGGTACATGAAATCAATAAGAAAAGAGAAGAACTGAGTGAATTTCATCGTTTTCATGTAAAATTCTTCGTTTAAACATCTTCACAGTGAACAAACTAACAGGCCTATTCTACGCAAAAGTCAGAACTCTAATAGCGGCCATTTTAATCTTAACTAGTCTTAAGACTAAAATTCGTATTCCACAACACGGCTCTTAACTTAAGAGCGTTAATAACTTAAGAGCCACATTTTTGCCGATCTTAACAGTTAAGAGCGCTAATAACTTGACATTTGTGTATATTGTTTCAAATCGCGACATTTTACACGAACATAATCAGCCCTCAGAATGCTTCAATATAACCCATCAGTGGCCAAAACAACAATTAATGCTGTCTGTACCTTATATGTTACAAAATCAAAATTCGTAATCTTAAATTGATAGTTTATAAACTCACCACTACGAGGTGATACAAATTAAGAGCGCTAATAAAAAGTAGAATACCAAATAAGAGAATGGCTCTTAAAGGCGCTCTTAATTTCTTAAGATTTTTGTTCTTAGGATTATTAGCGCTCTTAACGTAGAATAGGCCTGTAAGAGCAACATCATAAATTGTCAGAATTTATATAATTATGGTATGTTGCTAAAGTGACATTCCGGTGTGGTGAATATAAATGTCAAAATTGTGCTGTCAAAGACAAAACTGTCATTATTTTGTGTCACAACATTTTTTGCCAATCAATAAACAACAGCAAAAATGATAATCAATAGATAAAAATTTAGATCTACCCTATTTTAAGAAATTTTAGCAGCACCCGGCAGACGCTGAACGATTTGAGGGAAAATGAAGTAAAGATTCCTGAATAAAAGTTTCTCGGCGGCGTCTTACGATTTTTTTTGTTTGTTTGAGGACTAACTGTTGTCCTTGACTAAATTAAGTTTTGATGGCAAAAATATTAATTCTTTGAGGACAGTAATTTAATTTTGATTAAATCAAATTTTTAGTGACCATTTATTAATTCTTTTAAAGTTAAAGGATAAAAAATGTAATTTCTGACCACCATTATTTACTCAAATATTTCTAATGTTTCTTAAAGGCTCCATTTACTTTTAACTCGATTGTTTGTCACAAAAAAACGGGACAATTTTAAATACTGTAAATTGTGTGGGTATTAATTGACCCCATTTTAATTGGTAATTTAGACTTAGTATTTCTCCATTAAAGGTTAATAATGCCATAAAAAAACATAAATGAATTGATATAATTGTTTATAAAAAGTATATAGAATTTATTGATCAAACAAGTAAAATCAATAAAAGCTCTTCAGTTACTATTTCCATAGCACAGTTGCAACGACGCAATATTATCATTAACCGTATCTACTCTCATATATACGTAGCGAAATCAATTAACTGTTTTAATAATAAATTTTGGTTTTTTTTTAAATCATAACATACTCATACTCATCAATCATCATCATTGAAAGTGATTATTTAAATAACATAACCGTAAAAATGAATAAGGGGTGAGTTTATTTAATGTTAAAATATTAGTATGAGTATGAGGTGAAAAAAATTACAACAAAAGCGTGTCTAGTCTATGAGTGAAAAAAATTATTTTCTCCACACTTGCGTAACTTTGACAAAGTTAACCCTAATCGAACCAAGCTATTTTTCTTACACAATCTGCCAAAGTATCTACCACAGAAATTCGTATTTTTGTTGTTAAATTGCATCGTTGTCGTTGGGCACCCAAAACAGGTTTTATAGGCAAGGCATACGGGAGGTACAAGGTAAAATTCCCTATAAAACCTGTTTTGGGCGTCCAATGATAACAGCGTGTGGCATGGCCTAATAGCATGCAAATGAGAAAGTCAGTAATTTTCAACATTCAATATTCAGAAGAGACGGAACTTTGCAAATTCACATTCAAATAATATAAACATCAAACTCTCATCGAAGACGCCAAAGTACCATAGTCATAGATGGTAGGGATATTTCGATGAAAACAAAAAAATATTCGAGAACTGCAATGTCCAGAGTCTGTTAGAAAATGGAAATATTCTATAATAGTTTTCCGTTTTTAGCAGGTTCTGCACGCTTTTTATTATACGAAAAAAAAATGTCCGTTTCTGTCTTATTCAAATCGAAAATATATTTACAATAAAATTTCTATAATTAGGACTCAATATTAGGACGTTTTTTTATGAGTTGAATAAATTTTCCTAGTAATTGGATGCGATTTTCTCTAAAATGAATTATTTTCAATATGTCGTTTACATATTTAATTGCCGTTTTTCGGGCGACTTTTCTTCTTTTCTCAGTTAGCTCAGAAAAAAAAAATTTGGCCATCGATATGGTGAGACATTTCCATCGAAAACAGATTCAAAAACATCATGTCAGCAAACATTTTTTTTTAAATCAGGCGAGTTTAGCCTCGAGACTATACATTCAAATTAAAGCAGAGGAAAGTGATGTGTACGAACCCAAAGATGTATAGATGGCTGGATTTATTACGATTTTTGTTTTTATTTTGAATTTTTCAAAATTATGCCGTTTTTAGGCGTTCCATAGAAAATGTGTGGAGTTACATCGGAAATTCTATACAAATCACTTGAAATAATCACAAATCAATCGAAAACGTTAAGATTATTAATTCTAAAAAGAAATTTATGGAATTTGGAAATAATTTTCCCAATTTCTCCTTAGATTTTCAATAAATATTCCTTAAAAAATTCTCCTACACTACGAGACTATTGTTCGGAGAGCTATTTTTTGCCAGTTAGCGGCTTCGAATATCTATGCGAAAATAAATAATTGGCCTACGGGCGATTGTTAGGGTGGGCCATTTCAATAGAAAATAGGTTTAAAAATATAATGACAGTTAAAGATTTGTTTTTTTAAATCGACGGATTGGATTTTAGCCTCGAAACTGTACACAAATTAAACCTGAGGAATGTACGAATCCGACGGTATATAAGATGTCTGGCTTGATTACGTTTTTTTTGTATTTATTTTGAATTTTTAAAAATAAAATTTCATTTTTCGTTCGGAAATTATGCCGTTTTCTGGCGTTCCATAGTCAAATTCAATACGAATCATTTGAAATCTTCAAAAATTTTATTTTATTGTATTGTTCACGTTTACGAAAGAAATAACACCCCAAAATCAATGAATTTGCTATGGAAATAATATAAATAATAAGTTAGCCGCAATGTTCTCACATGAAATCATAATACTACCCAAGGATGCATAATTTTATTGTTAATATAGATTGATACATTTCTAGATTGATAATGCGTTGTATGATTAGACAAATACGCATTAATAATCCCTATAAATCACGTGTTTTTTTCCATAACTAACGTCATCTAATTAAGAAAGCATCATGATCATTATCTTCTAATGATGACATTCATAAGCTTTTATTAAGTTTCCATAAAAGTAACAAAAAAACCTTCTAATTCGCTATCTGTGTACTGAGTTTTTTTTTTTTGTTGGTACATCTTGAATAAACATATTTTTCAAAATAAATAATAATTCCATTCAAAATAAATATTTTGATAAACAAAAGTTATAAAAGGTCATAATTCGCTACATTTATAAACAAAGTGGACCGAGCTACTACAGTAAGATGGCAAATTCTGCGCAATCATCAAACTTCAAATCGGCTGAAATTATACTAAGAAAAAAAAAAGAAAGAAAAAAAATTGATAAAAAAAATAAAAAACCTCTGCTCACATGCTCACGTATCACGAATATTGATTACAATAACCAAGTCGGCCGAGCTACCACCCCTGCCCGCCGATAAAAGCTAAACATAACATTACTTAATCAAAATTGTTGTTCTGTTGCTAGTTGCGCACATCCCAATGACTTAAATTGTCTGTTCATACATACATATACAGTAGAATCTCGATTTGCAGAACATCCAAAAATTTTGGGTATTCCGCAGATGTTTTTAATTTAACAAAAAACTAGAAAAATTATGGCAAAATTTTCATTTAGGAATTCGAAAAGAAATTGTTACATATTAAGGATCAAAAAATCTGAATTAGGAAATTGAGAAGAAATCTTGAATCTTTAATTTTGGTAATCTTTTTTTTGTTATTGAGATTTTGAATCTAAAACCAAACAGCCACGCCTACAAATATCAATTTTTTTTAGATTTTCATCGAATCTGCTCGCGCGAATACAAAGCAACACCTTCCACGGTCTAATTTACTCGCGCAGCATGATGCTCGTCAAATGTGCTCGTCCGTAGATGGGCCGCTTTAGAATATTATGTACATTATGTCGAGAAAAAATTCTACGAAATAACGGCACAATTTACATCTTATGGATACAGATTTACTACATTATGCTTAACACGAACAACATTTTTTTGCTGTTCCGCAAATCATGGTTCTACTGTATTCGAAAAGTCTCTCTTGTATGACGTAAAAAGCGCTGATAAGAAGGCCCATTAGTTTTTGTTGAAAGTGGACCGAGCTTATGCCTACTATTTGAAAAATTGTATAGATTGGTTTGGAGGATTTGATATACCTCTTCTAAGTAAATCGAAAAATTTTCCGTTGTTCAATGTCAGCGGTATATAAAGGAGAGCGAGCCGTTCGAAAAGAATATTCTTAAAGAAGACAGTGAACAGTAAACATATCGTGAGAATATTTTGTTTTTTTTCATCATTTCTTTTCTTAAATTAAAAAGAAAATACTAAGAATTTTTTTTTTTTGTGAATAATTTTCATCCAAAACTATCAATCAGGTACTTTTTGCTTGTGAATTTTTTTTTTTTTTTTTTTTTTGTATTTATTTATAAACACACAAACATAAATGCGAATTTGCGAATTTGCGAAATTACGCGCTAACTAAAATCAACCAAATAGCCGCAAATGAATCATGCACGTGATGATTTTGCACATACATAAAACGTTCAGAAGACGATCTATATTTGACCACAAGTCAACGGGGTCAGAATTTTAAAATAAACTATTTTTAATAAAACGATATCAGGAAATTGGTTTTGTTGTTCAATTTATATACGGTACGGATAGCACGGTTTTTCCGATTTCAATTCAGATGCGTGACTATTAAATTCACGTTTTGCAGATAACAAAAAAAATTTTTAATTTAAATATTTGTGTGAATGTGATCGTGATCGTCGTCTATTTCTGTTGATTTAAATAATCTAATTTTGTGTTTGTGCAAGTGCGTTTATTGAGGATCGATCGAATTACGTTCCGATAAGATAAGAAAGTGTGGTAATAGGAATTTCTGTGTTGATTTTGTCATATTTGCCATAGTATTTTCTTAAATTCCAGTCATTATCAATATGATCATTTAGTTTTGCGTTGTGAACCCCTCCCTGTAAAATTTAATTATCTTGAATTTACTTGAGAATTGAGGCATTTTGATGGAGTCACACCCGTAACGATCCATTATCAATAAACGAAACACGGCGACACCTCGGAAAGTTAGAGAACAGCCACCAGAATTTCTATTTTCTTGTTTGTGCGCCTTTTTGTGGTTTTTTTTATAGATCTTTTAATATACTTGACAGGGCAGCATGATCGATTTCCTGTCTCAAAAAGTAGTTTAGTTATAGATACTTTTTTAACAATTTAGGCACAACATATAAATGTACGTCTATCAAATATCAATGAGGCTCTTTAATGAATTGTTTTTTTCTCAATCTAACACCCTCAATAATGAAAAATATTTGATCTTCACCTGATCATCTTCAAAAATCTTCAAATGATCAATCAGTCTTTTGGTTGTAAGACACGTGTGCAAATGTTTTCTATGATTGTAGGAGGGAGTTTTCTAAAAAAAAAAAAAATTAAATAAATCTTCCCTACTGTATAAATCTTCCCTACGAAAATATGAATTTATTCACAATGATCTCTTTCCTATTTGAAAATTAAAAATTTCCATTCAAATGCGCCACTGAAATGGATGGAAATTCGAATAATGTAACGTAAAAAGACCTAAATCTTAAAACTTTCGATAGTAAAATCCGTATATGAGAGGGTGGAAGAATCATCAAAACCTATTTCTAATTTTTGGCTTAATTTCCTTATAATTTTATATTATATGGCCCGATTTAGAAGAAGTTTTTAATCGAGAGGGGGGTAATCACTTGACAAAATTGTTTTCCAACCTATTTCATATTCTATGGAATTTTACAGGAAATGAATTTCACGGAATTCTACAGAAAATAATTTCCACCAAAATTCTACAAAAAATAATTTTTACGAAATTCCATTCGAATCTGTCAGAAATTCCACCACCAATTACCCCTTGTTATCAATCCAACCAATCAAAATGAAATGCCATCGCTTAGTTCATTGCATATATAAATTCAACCATGCTGCTTTTAACATCCTTGCACACACATCTTACACACACATATACAACATAAAAATCACCAAATAAATTATTTTTTTTTAATTTGCGCATGACCATAATTTCAATTAATTTTATAGAATGACCACTATTATTCGAACAATAACCAAAAATCAAAAATTATTCCAATCCTATTGTAAAAATGTTGGCCTTTCCAGAATGGTTATATCAACGCAATTGGAACCAAAGGTAATTAACAAGCTGGATATTAAACAGAAAAAACAACAAGAGACAATCAAAAAAGTTACGTCACAAGATGTTTTTGAACGTGAGGCCAAATATGGCGCACATAACTATCATCCACTACCGGTGGCTCTGTCCAAGGCCGATGGTAAAATTAATGAATTGATAATAACTAATTAACAATTATTACGATTAAATTTAATTAATTTCAAGGTGTCTATGTGTGGGACGTTGAAGGAAAACGATATTATGACTTTTTGAGTGCATACTCGGCCGTCAATCAAGGCCATTGTCATCCAAAAATCGTTAAAGCTCTCATTGATCAGGCACAAATTTTAACACTGACATCCAGGTAAATTTACGGTGGGGGGGTTTTTTTCTTTATCATCGTACATAGGAAAATATTTAACATTCACCATTTTTGCAGAGCATTCTATTCGGATGCATTGGGCGAGTACGAACAATACATAACGAAACTTTTTGGATATGATAAAATCCTACCGATGAATACGGGCGTTGAGGGTGGCGAAACCGCTTGCAAGCTTGCCCGACGATGGGGTTATGATGTGAAAAAAATTCCACTCAATCAGGCAAAAATTGTATTTGCCGAAGGGAATTTCTGGGGCAGAACAATGTCAGCTATTTCGGCATCAACCGATCCAAGTAGCTATGATCGTTTTGGACCATTTATGCCCGGATTTGAATTGGTACCGTATAATGATACAGTGGCCCTAGAGGTTGGTATTTTTCATTTAATTAATGTTTTGTAGTGTAAGTGTCCATCATCTCTGAGCTTCGACGACCTGATCTAAAAGCTAAAAGTGTCGAATGATTGCGCATTACTGATTTGGGAGGTTTTTTTTTTTATTTAAACGAATTTTTTTTACTGAAAAAGTGATAATTTCTTATAAGATAACCTCCATATTTTATAATCTCATCATTTATTTCGACGCAGTATTTTTTTGTGGCTGATTTCGATTTTTTGTGAAAGATTTTTTTCTCCAAGTGATTGCATGTCTTTAAGAAAAATACCAGAGATAACAATTTCGAGATCAGCAATCAAAAACATTAATTAATAAAAAATTTGCTTTTTATTTTGTAGGAACGTCTCAAAGATCCAACAGTCTGTGCATTTATGGTTGAACCAATTCAAGGTGAAGCCGGCGTTGTTGTACCTACCGATGGATATCTGAAAGAAGTTCGACGGCTATGCACAAAATACAATGTACTGTTTGTGGCCGATGAAGTACAAACAGGATTGGCCAGAACGGGTAAAATGCTAGCCTGTGATCATGAAAATGTCCGACCAGATGTATTAATATTGGGTAAAGCATTGTCTGGCGGTGTATATCCGGTTGCAGCTGTACTAGCCAATGATGAGATTATGCTAACAATTAAACCAGGCGAACATGGTTCAACGTATGGTGGTAATCCGTTGGGTTGCAAGGTGGCCATTGCCGCTTTGGATGTATTGGTGGACGAGAATTTAGCGAATAATGCGGAAAAAATGGGACGAAAATTCCGCAAAGAATTAAGTGAACTGCCGAAGGATGTTGTCGGTGTTGTTCGTGGCAAAGGCCTTCTGAATGCCATTGTCATCAATGAGAGTAAGTAGATTATTTTCTGATTTTTTCCAAATTACAAATTACTAAATATTTGTCTATTGCTTCAGAATACAATGCTTGGGATGTGTGCGTTAAATTGAAGGAAAATGGCGTACTAGCGAAACCAACACACGGTGACATTATACGCTTTGCACCACCTCTTGTCATCACCGAACAACAAATGGACAAATGCATTGAAATCATTAAGCGCACAATAATGTCATTTGTTCGACCATAAATTAGTATTCTAAGTATTTTAAGTACATAGCTAAGATAAAAAACACAAAATATTTATTGATATCCATTCGTACGTTTGGAATTGGTACCATCCTATTGATTGTGACCAATTCCAGAGAATGAGAATTTACTCGGGGAAAGATGATCTTAATCAAATAATCAATATGGCATCTGTAACCGTCTACTTTTGACTCGACTGTGCCGCTCGAGCTATAGAGTGTTGGCCGGTTTTTTTTTTGTTTGAGTAATATCTCAACAAAAACATATCGATTTTTGTATGAAATGTGATCCTGTCTGCCAGTGAACGGTATTCGACAAATATCTGGATCAAATAACATTTAGAATTATGAATACCTAGATATTCCTAGATATAGAAAATACCATAGAAGAAGATTTAATATTAAGAAGGCTCGTAATTATAATCGTTAGATTTAAGAATGTTCTATTTTTATTAAAAAATGTTTTAAAATTTACTAAAAAAATTAAATAAAAGAATTATTTTAAAAAAAATCAAGTAATTGTTTTGTTACACAAAGCAGATTCAATTCTTGACCCTTATAAAAAAAAATCATTTGGATTATGTTTCAAATATGAAAAAACTTCTTCAATTACAACAAAAACCCATTAACTATGAGGATTTCAATAGAAGTACAAGATTAGAATGGAACATTATGAACATGAAGCATTATACTCGCATATACTTCAATGCCGGTGCCTCTAGAAGGGAAGCATATGTTTAAATATGTGAACATTTTCTCGTAGCTAAACTACAATTTGAAATTAACGCTACTGTCTAACCATCGACAAATGACGTCAAATGGTCAAATCATTTTTAGTGTTGAGTATACCAAAGCAAATATGTAGAACCACAGAAAAGACAAATCCCTTGAATAAACTTTGTTATCTAAATCCATTATATGGGCGATTGTATCTCATTAAACAAACAAAAAAAAGGGTGCGAAGGATGACTACAAAACTTCCTCCTGTGTATTGTTTTGTATACGTATTGTTATGTGAAGAACAAAAACAAATTATAGTAGTTTAGTCAAATCCACCCACATAAAAATGTTCTTGTATAAACGGTATTAACAAAAAAGGGCCATTTATACTAACAATAAATAAGGGTTCATTGAATGGGTCAAAAAACCAATTTTTTCTAAAAAATTGCATGCCCGGTAAACGACAGAGTAGGGTGATTTCGCCTAGTTTAAGTATCCAAATCAATATTTTACTAAAGTTTTCCCGCATCGAAAATTCCAAGTGACTAGCTGTTAAATTGAGCTGAGAAAATACTGATTATCCAATAATAATATGTGTCTGAGGGGTCCAGCAAGGGTTAACAAAAGCTCATACATTTTTGCGCCACCGCGTCCATTTCAAAAAACAAAAACCGACATTTTGACTTTCTTTCAAATTCATATAAGAATTGTGCGAAAATGGCTTCTTCTTCTTTCTTTTTTTACGACACTATAACCCATTATGGGTGTTGGCGTCATCCAAAGTCCTCTTTTCCATATGGTTGTTCATGTGTTCTGATGACCAATTATTAATGCCGAGAGTGTTGTCCAATGGGTCTTGGTGGTCGGGTGTTTGGGTGTGAATGGTTCAGTTTTTATCATTAGCTCCTTCCCACACCATCCGATCTGGTAGGGCTTGTGTCACATGAGTTCATGATTGGGTTGCTGTAACTGATAAATCGGTCAATGATCGTATAGGGACTCGTAGTGGTTGAAGTGTTAAACAAACAAATCGATGAGCTAGCATTCGTGCCCAAACCAAGGGTCAAGCTTTCTGTGGGAGAAAGGGAGATTTTGGTACACGGTAAAAAGATGGTTGATAATAGGACTCAATTTATTTCCACACCCATGGGGATCGGAACTGGTATGGGGTTTTTCCTTGGGTACGGCTTCGTTAACAAAGAACCTGCACGGGTGATTGATTGGCCACACCTATCCAGAACATGTAGAATATTTACTAGAATGTCCAACCATTTTCTTCGCTGTTTCCCTTGTGTCCTTCTTCCTTTAGGTATGCTTTTCTTTAATTTAAGAGGGGTGTCCGGTTTTCATTCATCCTGTTGACATGACCTGCCCAGCTACAATTTCGAAGTGAAAACACTGTGCAAAGAACCAAACATTGTCATTTTATAAAAATTGATCGAATACACTGAGAAAAATAATGGTTATTTAACAGTAATTTTGTATGGGTCCTATAAGGGTTAACTGACATATGAATCCCATTGAAGAACAAAAACCTTATGCATTCTTACTTTGACCACACTTCATATAAGAAATGGTCATTTTGTAGTAATTTTGTGTGGGCGATCCCATAAGGGTTAATGGTGGCTCAAAAATAATAATATATTTTTGAAATTTTGTTATTTAGTGAGAGAAAATACGAAGAAACCATTTTTATTACAAAAAAAAATCTGTATATGACGGGGTCAAAGGGATCAGGGAATTTTGCCAATTTTTAATATCAACAATTCTGGCGATCATAAAACCCAAAAAATTCAATTCGTTATAGGAGCCAATATCTTAGTTTATAAAACATGGAGTAAGCACATAATTTAGATTTAGAGGGTTCTTCAGCCATATTTTTATATGATTTGAAGTAGATTTTCACATAGACAGTTTCAGTGTATTTGGTCAAACAATGAGTAACGAAAAAGTTTAAAAAAAAAAAAAAAAAACAATAAAACCTACATGCAACGGGTAATGGTGATTTAAAAATAACAAAACATTTAATCTCTCCTCTCGTTTACATATTTATTATATGTAATATTTGTTTACTATCAACCAAATCACAGTAAAGAAGAACAAAAAAGCGCAACAAATTTGTCATCTGATTTGTTTTTGTTTGTTTTTTTTTATTTCATACATACGACTGATTAACGCGTGTCACCTCTACAAAACGTAATGAGCAATGACGATACAAAAACAATGTACAAATAAATATAAATTTCTATTGGCATTGTAAGCACCTAAGTCTACCGATCCGATATACATATTGATTGTATAATCGGAAAAAGATAATCAGTTCCAGCTTCTATTTAACACACATTTATGTCAAAGCTGACAGGTAGATATGTACGATGTACAAGTGTATACATTTCAATTAATAGTAGATACACATCCATCCATATATGTATTATTATTATAAATACAAACAGACAGGTATATTTATGAATTATGCAATTATGTAATTGACAATAGCAACTACTCATTATTAAGTTTTTAATATAATAGCAATTGAACCATTTATACATTTACAAGATGAGATAATAATACATATCTACTATATATTAATTGTACATCAGTATATAAATAAATATTATGTATATGGAATCTCATACACGGTCACGTGAGCTAAAATATATTTCCTTGAACTACAATTAGGTATGCTCCCAAACATCAAACATTTTGTGATGTTTTTTTTTTTTTTACACGCTGTGATGAATTTCTAATTAAATTGCATTGAGACGTTCTGTCAATGTTATTTAATTTAGGTTTTAGAATTTTAATTATGTAAATATTATAGTAAGTTTTTAAATTCAGTGTAAAGTTGTAGGGAATTGTCAATGATTACAAGTGTCTATATATAATATGGTGTATGCTCTCGACTGCACGGTATTTATGGCAGTGGCAAAGCGTGAGAATTATTATTATTTTTTTTTTTTTAAAAAACTTACATCATTTTTATACCGGAAACCGAAAAAAAAAAAATTGGTGAGGTACCGAACATCTTGACCGTTTTTTTTTTGTGACACAATTTTGAACTTTCTTAATATTGAAGATAAGATTTTGAAACTTTGTATTTTTATATTATTTTGGATTTGAAGCATTTTTTGGGAAATAAAATTTTTGGAAAAAGTTAACCCTTTCAAGTCCAAACATTTTGAACATGAAAGGGTTAACCAAAAAATATTAAAATTCAACTAAATCCGTTCCGGGAGACTTTGTTTATGTCTTTAGTGCATTAATATATTTTTAAAAGTTATCCTTTTAAAGGCACCATTTGGACTTTAAAGGGTTAACATTTTCTAAAAATAAAAAATTTACCTAAGTAATTAGAATTAAATTTTGAGAACGGTGAGTAGCTTTTTGAAATTTTTTGATTAACCCTTTCATGCTCAAAATATATGGATCTTAAAGGGTTAACTTTTTTAAATTGTCTCATAATGATGGCATTAATAATTCTCACGTTTCGCCACTGATTTATGCCCGTAATTTTGAAAACTTTATCTATGGATTTCTCTGAATTTATCCACCGTTTGATAATTATGAACAGCGATAATAAATGGAGATTAATCTCCTTCCACTATATTTATCATTTAGTTTCACTAATGTTTCTATGGGAAATTTTTGGCGGTCGTCCCTCCCCTCTTTTCTCCAGGGGGGGTTTAAAGTTTGTATGAAGAAACGTCAAGATATATTTTTTTAATTTTAAAAGTGAGGAGTGGGAGTGAGGAATGACCCCTTACCAACTTTTGTTCCGTAGTGCTGATTTTCTTTTTTCCTATTGTGGAAATATTTTTATTATGAAGATAATATTATTAAAAGTAAAATTTTATTTCCAATCTTTTTTGTTGTATACAATTTTTTGTTTTTTGTTTTTCTATTAAAATACCGTAACAAAAAAGGCAACAACCTTTATTATTTTATAAAATTTGGGTAATTTGGGATACTAACTGGCAACACTATTTTACTAAATTTCACGAAAAAATTAGGTTTTTCCCCGCTTATTAAACGGTCTCTTTGTTAAAATGCTGTATAAAAATATTTTTTATTTTATTCTCCTGAAAAATTTAAAAAATTAGGGTCAGATCTAACGCAAAAAAAAGACTAAAAATAAAGTTTTCCTCAAAATCAGATTATCACTATAAAAATATTGTAAAAATGAACGAAGTTATGCGAATTATAGTAAAAATTTCAGAAGTAGATTACCAGGGCAAAAATAAAATCCTCACTACTGGGTCACTGGGTCATATATTACGATGAAGAAGTTTCAGTACTCAAATTTAAATAAACCCATGAATAATAAGTACGTACTCCTTGCAATAGATTCGATTAATTTACGGAATTTAATGCTAAGAAAATAAATTTACAATTTTAATATATCAGGCCATTTTAATATATCCAGTCTCGATATTAAATCATCGCTAGTAAAATAACTCGGCTTAGGAAAGAATTTTAATTTAATACTGGATTACATCTAATATACATACTCGTATTTATTAAATAGTTATATCATAAATAAATAATTAAAATAACCCAATCAAATTGTGATTTGATTAAAGTACTCCAAAAATTAATGAAGGTACCGACAGTCTATACGGAAAAGATTACTTGGCAGAAATGATTTCATGCCCAATTAATTATTAAGACTTTTACCTTAATTTATGAGAAAATCTCAAAACATAAATTGAGTTAACCTCAATATATTTAGGTAAGTGAAAACAAAGAAAATAAAATATACGAACACATAATAAAGTATCAAATTTCTATGTAAAACATAATGCGTAGGTATTTATCAACACATACATACATACATAATGTAAGTAGTATATAAGTGCGTGTATAGATTTGTAAACAAAATGATGATGATACCTATAATAATTAAAATGTGAGAAAATATATTATGCATAGATACTTTTTTCTATTAATTGACCATAAAATTACCTAAGAGGAAGAAGGTGTGTATGTAAATGCAAAAATTAATCCAAAAACTATACTAACCTTTATTGTTATTATGCATCCAGTCAATGCAATTATATTGCATAGCATATGATAAGCATCAACCAATAGTGTTAGTGCATGTGTAATGTGACTCATAAATAGTTGAACTAAAAAGTATGTAATCGACAGCACCAATATGATGTAAAGTTGAAGTGGTTGCAATCGCTGTAGCCAATCTTTCATAGGCATTATTAACGATTGCGTTTCTATTGTCCAATATCTGAAATTGAAAACAATTTTATTACTTTTATTACTAAACAGAAGAAGATTATATCCCATAATTAGGGAGTAATCAATTTAAGATAGTAACATAACTTTGATAATAATTCTGTGTATGACCTTTGGTACCAACAATTACAGTGGCGGCTCGTGAGAATTATTATTGAGACGATTTAAAAAAAAAAAAACCTTGGTCATTTTGATGGAAGCAAATCGATCCCTAATTTTGAATGTGACGTATCTAAAAAAAAATTACCAAAATTGAGATTTTAGGGATTAGAAATAAAAAAAAACTAGGACGTTCACCGAACATTTTGAAGAATTTTGTTAGTCAATTTGGAACTTTCTTATTATTAAAGATGTGAAACTGAAACTTTCTATTTTTATATTATTTTAAATTTCTAGCATTTTTGCCACATTCAATTTTTCGAAAAATTTAACCCTTTAAGGTTCATATATTTTGAACATAAAAGGGTTAATTAAAAAAAAATCGTAATTCAACTAAATTTATTCAGAGAGACATTTTTTATGTTCGCTGTGCATATTTTTAAAAGTTAACACTTTAAAGGGATGCCGTTTGGACCTTAAAGAGTTAGGTTTTCTAAAAGAGATGAGTATAGTTTTTTGAGAAATTTTGGTTAAATCTTACATGTTCAAAAACCGACCAAATGGCCCAGTGTATTGAGTGGTTGCCTTTATAGTGGGAGATCCCGGGTTCAATATCGACTAGGAATGAAACATGAAGTGTTTTTCTCCGGTATTGTTGATTTGAATCTGAGGGTGGTATAGCGTTGAAATTGCGAAATCCGTATATAGAACACTTTGCAAGTGGTGCATTGTTCTACAGAAGAAAAAAAATAGCTCGTCATGTCAATTGAAATAAATGTATAAAGGGGGCCCATCTAGTTTAAAAAATTTCTGGCTCTCTAGCTATACCTACAGGTTAAAAATGTAGTAGGACTTAAAGGGTTAACTTTTTCGAAAAATTTTATTTGCCAAAAAATGCTGGAAATATAAAATACAAAGTTTTAGGGCCACATCTTAAATAATATTGAATTAATTTTTTGAAAATTCGCCAAAAATCGTTAAGATTATCTGCGAATGCCCAAATTTGTTTTTCATAAAAATAACCTAAGTTTTTTTTTTTTAATTGTCACGAGTCGTCACTGAAACTATAGTAAAGCTTTTAAATTGAAATACATATTAAGACAAATTTACTTTAGCATTCACGCACGTGTGTTCCGTTCCGGTTAATTTTGAAATTCAAATCACCAATCTTATAATTTTCCCTGTTTTAGCACTAATTTATCACAAATTAACGAAAAAACACAATAACAGAAAATATTTTACGAATCCATTTATAGTAATAGTCTGTACGCTCTGAATGAAGGAAAATTACATTTACATCACAACACTTGAGCTTAAAAGATTACTGATGATAACAAACGTTAATAATAGTAGGTGGGTAAGATTATGTTTGGATATTTATATTTCAATTAATAAATAAAAATACAGGGTTACTCATAATTGATATTTAAAATAAGAAGTTATGTGATATTTATTATCGCCATATGATTATGTACTTTATTTGTTTATGGAAATTTATTACTTCTCGCTATATGCACACACACACACACACAAAAAAAAAACAATAATAAAATGGTTATGGTTAATAGTGCTAATGCTAATTTTTATTTAAGATTCTACAAACAAAAAATTGTTGTCAACAGCCATTGCATTTAAGAATATTTGAGGAAGAACTTAATATAATTATTAGTAGAACGTGCGGTGGTTCAAATTTAATTAATTATCATCATCTACTTTTGCAAATTTATTTAACCAATGTAAAATATAGTGAAAACAAATTTAAAAAAGTATAGTCAGTTTAAATTGATTGTAGCGCTTTGGCTATTATTTTGGTTGGTCCCCCCTTTTTTAGTCACTTTTAGACAAGTTTTACTGGATTATATATTTTCAAAACATTGTATGAAGCCTACTAGTTTCGGTCCATTAGGCATTCCTTTTTAGTCCTGGTCTTGTTTACTGTGTCATTGGAAATCAGATTACTATACTGCCATAGCTTGTTTTACTATTACGTAATTCGTTCTCATTTGTGGCTAGCCAAAATTGTACTGGGGGAAAGGATTAACTGTGTTTTTTTTAATGATGGAATTAGAGCCGCTCGCTTTCTGCTCAAACACCGGATCGACAAGTAGACTTCCATAGGAGAATATATTCGCCTCAATAAAAACTACTAGGGAATATTTATCGAATATTTATTTAGCCTGTAACTATTATGATCTACTAATGCGGAACTTTGTAGTTTCAGAAACACGTTTTCGAGTCTTGTTTAACTGAATTTGTTTTTAGTATATTAGTATATTTTTAAAAGTTAACCCTTTAAAAAGGGGCAATTTGAACCTTCAAAGGTAACGTTTTCTAAAAATGAAAAATTAACGAAAGCATTTATAATAAAATTCTGAGAAAGGTAAGCAGTTTTTGAAAATTTTTGGTTAACCCTTTCATATTCAAAATATATGGACCTTAAGGGGTTAACTTTTTGAAAAATTTTATTTAGCAAAAATGCTGCAAATTTAAAATTATACAAAAGTACAAACTTTCAAAATCATATCTTCAATATTAGGAAAGTTCAAAAATGATTCACTTTTCAAAAAATCCGCCAAAAAAGCGGTCCGTCGAGCCCGCAAATTTTTTTTCCATTAAAATGATTCTAAGTTTTTATTTTTAAAAATAGTTACACACAATTGATGAAATCAATAATTGTCACGAGTCGCCACTGATATTATGAGTATGCAGAAGAAATTGTTATATTCAAAAAAAAAAAAACAAAAAGAAAGAAAGGAAATCATCAATGAAATGTTAAATAGGATTTCATAAATGGATGTGACCATATCTGGTACAGTCAGTCTTTTTTTGTTGTTGTTGTAGTAAATCGCCAACGTGATTATATTAATTTAATTAAAAATGTTTTTTATTTATAAATAATGTAATGCTAAATTGTATAACAAATGATTTTGTAACAAATGCAATATATTAAGACGTAGTTACATATGAACATACATTTTGTGTTATAATTAATTAAATCACTGAATTGACGTACCTATTGACAATTATAAAGGTACGTACACACGCTATAGCAAACTAGCATATAGCTAGATTATAGTTGACTGATAATCTAACATTGTGTGACCGTCTCGTATTTTTCAGATCAGTTTGTTTTTTAGGTGTTTTTGGGGTGTCACACTATACGAATAGTTGAACTATACGCTAGTTTTTACAACTAATACGATAGTAGAATTCTAACACTGTGTGAACACTGTCTGTTTAACGATAACTTGCAGCTATACTTGAACGGAACATGAATGGATAGCTGATATAATGAATAGTTGATAGTTTTTAACGTTTTTGCATTATTTAAATTTGGTTTTTGCAAAATGTGCAATCAATATTGATATAAATTAAAATGTCAACAACAAAAAAAAAAAGACTTTGTTAAGAAAGAAGAACAAGAAACTTTATGGAATTTTCATAAAAAAGATTATGGAAATAGGGTGCATTCATAAAATAGTTAAAAACACACTGACTGTCACTGTCATCTATAAATTAAAAATCATCAAAAAGTGACGCGCGTGCAAACACATCACAGTCAAAGACACTATACAGTACTTTATCATATAAGGCTAGTTTTTCATTACCCGTGTGGCCCACTGTATACAAATAAATTTTATATAAGTAAAATTGTGTTTGACCTTTCGAGATTCTACTGTATACAAATTAATTCAAGTTTTCGAGAGTGCGCATGTTCGAGTTTAAGGGATTTTCATATAAGTAAAGTAGTGTTCGACTTTTTGAGATTCTACTGTATAAAAATAAATGAATCTGATCGAGTTTTAGGAGATTTTCATATAAGTAAAATTGTGTTCGACTTTTCGAGATTTCGAGTTTTAGAGCGTTCGACTTTTCGATATTCTACTGTATTTCTGTATATACATAGTTCGTTTATAACACGATGCGCTCATGTGAACATTTCTGCTATTTTACTATATCTATAGTAAAAATTATACGCTACGTTTGCTATACCGTGTGTACGCACCTTTAGTAGCAAAAAAATTATTGGCATTATATATAAAAATAAAAAAAAAATAAAAAACTACGAGTATGTTCAATCAACAATAAAAATATCATAATTTGTAAAATAAACAAAAATAAAAAATATTCCATGTAACTAACGATGGCATACAATTTGGCAGTAAAAAGTTTTGACAACAACAACAAAAAAAGCGTTGGTGTACATACATACCTGTTAAAAAAAAACAACAACAAAAAAAGTAAAATTCCAAATTTCACGGCAACAACACCAGCCAAATAATTCAAATATATTTAAAAAAGAAAAAATTAAAAGTTTACGGTTCTTAAGCACACATACGATCGAGTGTATTATCAACAAAACTAGGTACATTACAATCACATAAAAATAAATAAAAACTATAAGTATGATATGTAGGTATAAAAACTATTTAAATTTAATTTTTTTTTTCTTTAATGATAATCAAAACCACAAATAAAACGCACACACACACACCACTTGATTGATGTCATTTAACTTCCATTAAAAATATCATTTCAATATCAAACACGTGAAATTATCTAATAAAACAATGTCGTTTTTATCTAACTATATACATAAATATACATACATAAGTAGGCACATATATTATGTTAATTAAATGTGTTATTATGAGGTATGGAATTACCATCAAGAACATTGACCTGAAATCCTCCAAAATGTATGCAAATGTTCGATTATCAATTCGTCTTTTAAGTCATTCATAAAAATTCAAACGACTTAGCACATATTTATTTTTATAAACTATTTCGATGATGATAATGATGATAATTAATAATATAATGATGATGATACGAGAGAGAAATGTACAATTAAACAAAACCACTTTCGATTAAATTAAATTTTGAATTAAAAATGTACGACAAATTGACTCCCGACACCCGACTATCTCTATCTCTATCTCTACTACAATAATACGACTGAATTTTTTACTATTTATTATTATTTATTATTTATTATTTAAGTGACTGACCCGGGTAGACTTTGTTATAAATCTATCTATATATATATATATATATACAGTACAGTACAGTATATATGTATGTGTGGATGCACTTTAATTTCGTGTTTAACTATAATCCCGTCTGATTCAGTTGAATACATTCAGCAAACTAAAACTGGCTATCAATTCTGTACCGGTGTTTTTCTGTGTTTATATTTTATAATATAATATAATCGGTTTCGATGTACATATCTTTATGTAGCTTGGATTTTTGGTTAAAAAAAATATTCTTTTTTTTTTTATGGAACCCACCATATGTCATGTTAATAATAAGTAGCCACAATAAACGACCGCATATATAGATATAGATTAGACTGACTGTACTAAATATTCAAATCTTATCATTTTAACAACATTTTATTGAAATACTTTTACAATGGGAAAGATTAAGTTATTTTTATTTGTCATTTAATCTGAGATTGGTTTTGATTAAATTTAGTATTTTAGATTTGAATGAATGATTAGCATAGAAGGTCATTCTATTGTCAGTGGTATATTTGTACGATGATGTTGGCATTTGTGGGTGTACGATTAGTTAGTTAGTTGGCAATAAAAGTCCATTTAAAATTGTTAAACAATTTTTTTCTCTGTCTCTCTCTCTGTTTTTCTCTGTTAATTATTTCAATCAATGTAAAATGTCAAATTATCCAGAATGGCTAATGATAATAGTAATCTATTCTTACCTTATGAAGATTCACCTACTACAGTTGTGTTCAGAAAAATAGGAATTTGGCATATTTTGTATGAAATTTTCTTCTATTTGATACGCGAACCACTTAGGTAGAATCGATGAATGTAATTATTTGTTAGTTTTTATTACCATTATTTTGTATAAGTTAGTTAGTGTAGAGTGAGGAGGGAAAATCCCTAGACCTCCGATGGGCCCATTAGATATCCCTCGTTTGGTGACTTGCTCCTAGGCTACCATTCCAAGAGATCGATGAACCTCAATATGGTTGACCAAGATGCGTCACGGATTTCCGACAGGTTCGCATGCTATCCTATCGGGAAAGATAATTCAAAGTTTGGTGTCTCAGAAAAGCTTCCGGCACCAGTGCTTTTCCCGTTGTTGGATCCGTCAGTGTACACGTCCACGAGGTTCTGAGTCTCGAATGGTACTTCATGACCGTCCCCTATGGTGGCTCTGAAAGGGGCGACTGAAAGTCATGACAGTGGGAATGCAGTCAGATGGCATTCCCACTTCAGGTGTTCTTAATAGAAGTCTATCAAGCGTCTTACCATGCCCGTTCGCAAACCCTTCCGACCGCCATAGTCCGCTCCTTCTTAGCCTGAGTGCTGTCCGACCCGCTATATCCTCTAGATAGATGTCTAGAGGTGTCAGTTCTAACACCATCTCTAAGGCCGCTGTAGTTGTAGTTCTGATAGCACCTGTTATCGCAAGGCAACTACAATTACATTCATCGATTCTAACTATGTCGTTCATATCAATATATGTAGGAGAAATCCCAAAGTTTTATCATAGAAAATATGCAAAATTCTTATTTTTCTGAACACAGCTGTACATGTAGTTACAATCACTATTTTCTATATTAGAATAAAAGAAAATTTTGACAGAGTTCCTCTTCCGAAACATTTCTGGATAGTTAATTGTTGTTGTTGTTGTTTGCACACACTTTTCGATCAACTACAATGTAGGTAGACACACATTTTCTATTTATAAAATTGTACAATTATTATGATCAAGTTAGATAATCTTACATGTACTGTACATATATTTATGATGCATGGTGAAATTGCATAGGAAGTAAAAGTGATATAGCCATGATGACAATCGGTTTCAGTTTTGTCATGATGCATTTTCTCTAAAGAATATGAAGAACAAAAATTGATCAATTAATATCTGGAAAAACGAAAATAATAAATATAAATGTAATGACATAATTTAGTGGGGTGGGATTGGATAAAAATTCGTATTAAATAAATTAGGATTTATAAGAATTAGAATCCATTTTTACTTGTTTTTGGAAGGTTTATTAAATTATCAATTACTGCTGCCTCCTTTAAAGATTTACCACATCAATTATTTAATTATTTGTTATCCACTACTTTCTCCTTTTCTCTAGAAATCTGGAAATATTGAGTCAATGGAATACAAACGAATAAAAACCCCAAAAAATTATATAAAATTGATTGCAGCGCCATAACGGTAGGATGTAGAATTTTTTGGTCTACTAATAAAATTTGCATTTTTTTATTGTCTATCATTTTCGTCATATTAATTTTTTCCGTAAACCAAATATTTTTCGAGTGAATGAGTAAAACCCTAGAAATGACATAAAATTGATTGCAGCGCCATAGTGGTATGTCATGAAACTTTTTGGTCTATGAATGAAATATTCATTTTTGTATTCTCTATAATTATTGTCATATTCATTTTTTCTAATAATAAAAATTAGGTGCACACTGTACCACAGTCTCTCCTATACATTGAGCTATCTTGATCTACCAATTAGCACAATTGTGTCATTTTGTTACCACTAAATATACATTTATCTCATTGATATGACGACATCTATTTTGTGTGTGTTAGGAAATGCATCACTTGAGGGGTGTTTTCTCCTGGAAACCTTACAAATGCTCGCCATTTCACCTGTCCAGCTTTAAGCACTGTCATTCTGAGAGATAATGCAATTTCTAGACAGTTTTTTAATTGGAATCTAATCACCCGACCTCAGACTAAAGCCAAGCCCCTGCACCCGAAAATTCTAATCCAAAGGATATTGATTGATTGATTGATTTTGATAGGAGTGTAATTTTTTATGAATCACCTACACTGCGGCCTTTACTTAGATAAGACTTAGACCTATTGTATAGTAGGTACTCCAGTTATATTTATCTCCATTGATCTAATGATCTTTGTTTTTTTATGGGAAAATGTAGCACTGAAAGTATTCTTTTTATTGAAACCTTACAAATGCTCGCTATTTCATCGTTATTTAAGGAATGCTATATTTTTGAGATAATGCCATTATCAAACTGTTTTTAAGTGCAATCTAACGCGACCCAGGTTCAGATTCAAATTAACATACCAGAGAAAAAAACATTTTCATGTTTAACCCCAGTCGGGACTTGAACCCGGGGACCTCCCCGGCAACCAATCAATCCACTGAGCCATTTGGTCAGTATCCAAAGGATATATTAAGCAGAATTCTTTTTAACCCTTTCGATCCGGCTTTCAAATAGCAAAGGGTTGAACTGGTACGAATATCCGGGTCGAAAGGGTTTAAATATGTAATAATAATCTACAATTTATTTATCGGATGCTCCAGCACTCCACTACTATTTAGTCATACAAATAAACAAAAACAAAAAAACGTGCTGTAACCATCAAAACCAAACCAAATTTACCTTTTTTCTTTATTGCTTAATCAATTTTACCGATAACAAATTTTTTCTATCACAAACTACAAATATTTTTGTTTGTCTGTCTCTATTTAAGTCAATAAAACTACTGTTTATGTATAAATAATCGCTTTTTATTTATAAACAATAACTGGCACAGGCCACAACAGACAGAAGAAGAAATTTGTAATCGATAATTTAATCTTTTTTTTTTCTTTTTTTTTGTTGTTGTTGTTGTTGGTGTGTGTAAAATATTTACATTGTTGAAGTATTGTCGGAATATTTTATGGTGTGGTACAAATCTTTATCAGCAAGTTACATATTTGCTTTAAAAACTTTAAATTTAAAGCATTGTGACAATGTGTGCAATGTGCATTTATGGAAAATTGATTTGTTTGTTGATAAGCTTCGATAAATTTCGAATAAGAAACGAAGGCTATTCTAAGATGAACATTGGGCAAGAATAAATATACGAAATTATGAGTAACAAAAAATTAATTGGCCTTTTTCTTTCAAATACATCTCGATAGCACGAAGGTTAAAAAAATTGTTTGGTAATGTGTAAATACACCAAACTGAAGATATTGGCAAAAAGTTGAGTTCGAAAAGAAGGCAAGAGAATTAGGTAATATTTTCTATATTTTGAATAAATTTAATTTAATTCCTACACATAAATTATTTGCATTATACTCGTATCAACTGTGCAAATGGCAAAGTGCAGGTTAAAAGTGCTGAAACGATACTAATACCGATAAACGGACAAAATTTCCCCTGCATGAACTTCCAAAACGTAGGATTCTTGCGTAGCCATAGGTTGCTAACAGGAAAGGGAGTATATATATTTGGAAGACCCCGCAGGGATTACCAAAAAATGTATAGCTTTCTTGCGTAGGTGTAAATTTTTGTTAAAAAATACATCAGAGAGGATTCTGTCAGGGACTAAACTATTATCTAAAAATGTCTGGTCTACTACGTCGCACAAGCAGAGTTCATACGAATTTAGGCCTGTTCGCATCAGAACAACTACACGATTTAAACCAGATTGAAACAAAGGACCTCTTTGATATGTATGCTATTTGGTATTTTTGGACAGGAGTCTGGCCATGGTTCTTATTTTATATCATATCAATAAAAAACCAAGTCCTATTCCCATTTCCATGAAAAATATGAGACAATACTTTCCGTCCTGTTACCATCAGTAGACGAATATTTGGACAGTACTAACTAATCAGAAAAAAAAGTTACCATCAGCAAGGGAATTATGTAATTTTTGGGCAATATGGTTAGGATCCATTTTTACCACAGTAGAAGAGTTTATGATGTTAAGATTACTATGTGGTAATGGACAGGAGTAGTTAAGGGTAGCCGCTCTAAAGTATGGAAGGCTAAAGCAAGGCGGTTTGACGTTACGAGCTTTTGGGAGCTTCGGTAGCTTATTGGCAGCCTTAAAAAAAAGAGAAAAGGGATCAGTACCTAAAAAAAACAAAAAAAAAAACTGCCAAAGCCTTGTTTCAGTCTCCCATACTTTGGAACGACTGACAGGTCCAAAATTAGAATCTCCTATCTCGAGGGTCTCCTAAAAACTAAATTTCCAATGAAAAACATTTGGATTTCTTGTCGGACAGTTTTATGACATAGATATAAGATCGGATGAGTATCCAGAATTTTAGAATCAAATATGTCACTTGCTATGTGATTGGCAGGCACCCTCTTCAATATCACTCTGGAAAAAGTGATTATAGAGTTTCGAACGTTGAACAATGGGAACAATTTTCAATAAATCAATTCAGATACTGGGATATGCTATATGATATCGATATTATTGGAAGATCGAGACCAGCGATTAAGGAGACATTCGTAAATATTAAAAGATGTGCAAATAACATGGGCCTGACCGTTAATGAAGACAAAAGTGATTGTGGCGTAAACTTCTGTTTCGCGAGCCAAAATTTAACTATAAACGATTACAACCTTGAAGTTGTAGAATAGTACACCTACCTTGGTTCACTAGTAGGCAACAGTACAAATACTAGCTTAGAAATAAAATAAAATATAAAACTTTAATCCTGCCGAACTAAAATATGTGAATTCTGAAACGTGTTGTCTGACAAGCAGAGACATAAATAAATCTATGGGGCCGTCTGTGAAAACCATCAATGGAGAATACGCTACGATCATAATTTGTATAATATGTACGAAGGTGTAAATGCGCCAAAAAAATCAAAATAGAACGCTTACGATGGGCCGGACAGGTAATAGGAGCGGGAGAAGCAATAGTTATCAGAAAAATCCTCGAAAATATACCCAAAGGTACGAGAAGACCTCGAGACCCAGACGAAGGTGGATGAATAATAAAATTAAAGATGCCACGAAATTGGATATGAGAAACTAGAAGGAATCTTCTAGAGACTGGAACAACTGGAGAACAAAACTTATGAAGGCTAAGACCCGATCGGGGTTGTGACGCCAATGTTAATGATGACTTGTTATGAGAGTATAAATTCATGATTTAGGATTTACGCTTCATTTCATTGCGAAGCACAAACGGTATAATGATGATATACATAGAAATACTACTAATAGGTAAAGTTTAGGTTCGATTCAAAAATTTTTATTCTAAATTCTTACAAGAACACTGCAAATTGTTTTATAGAGATAAAACATTGAAAAAATAATTATATTTTAAAAGAAACTTACTTGAAGGTAAATGATAAAAAACATCAATACAAATATAGGACAAATTGATACATTGTGTTGCATTTTTATCAAATCTACAAAAAAAACCAATAACAATAAAATCACACAAAACATTTCAAGATAACACAAACAACAAATAGCGCCATTAAAAAATGCCAAGAAATATCCCGTCACGTGGTTATAAAATGGACGGTTTTAAATTGGGAACAAATTTTTAAAAAAACATGTCGCCCGCAATAAAAAGGTTTTGCTCTAAAATTGCTAACGCATTTCAACGTATCGCGGTAATTTCTGTCATTCGGAACCAACACAGTTACGTTTTATAAATATGATGTGTTCTTTCTGAAATTTTTTTTCCTTCAAATAAAAGATAAAACAGAGAATTTTTCACAATAGTTCCGCAAATTGCAACAATACTACATCTTCAAATAAAATTTATACAATCAATACAGTCAACAAGATAAGTGGGCATCCTAGAGATATTTATCGAAATCACAGTTAAAAGTGAAGTGCACTTTTCTTTTGATTTTAATTTTCTTATTTTTCGTTACGAAATTCCATTAAGATGAGTCTTGTTTGGACAATAATCGCATCATTTTTATATGTTGAAATTGCTATAGTTCTATTGTTTGTATTGCCCATTGCCAATCCAACGAGATGGCAACGATTTTTCAAATCCCGTTTCCTGGAAATGATAAACCGGCAAGCCCAAGTTTATTTTTATCTTTTGCTTGGTGTTCTCGTGCTATTTCTATTGGAAGCAATCCGGGAAATGCGAAAATATTCACAAAGTGGTGAGTTTGTTGATTTTTTAATTTTTTTTTTGCGTCATACATAATTTGGGGAAAATCTTAAATTTTTCTCTTCTCCTAATGTAGACGCAGCTGCCGAAGCACACCTAAATGTTGGCATGCAAAATAGTATGCGACTATTTCGGGCCCAGAGAAATTTCTATATATCCGGTTTTGCAATATTTCTATCATTGGTCATTCGACGATTGGTTATTTTGATATCGGCCCAAGCAACATTATTGGCCCAATCGGAGGCATCAATGCGACAGGCTCAAAGTGCGACAATAGCCGCCCGAACTCTAATGTCACAGCAAAAGGATAAGGAAAGTGCCGACGACTCTGACAAAGAAAAGGAACAGGAAAATGAGAAATTGGTAAGAAAATTATTTTTTCCTTTTGTACAATTTTTGGGTGCAATAATTTTAAAAATAGCTCTGGTTAAAGATTAACGAACTGAAGGCGAAATTGAGCGAATTGAATGCGGAAATAGTCAAGGAACGGAAAGACAAAGAAGCAATGAAATCACAGTCGGAAAGTCTTGGCAAGGAATACGATCGACTAACTGAAGAATATAGTAAGCTACAGAAGAAACTAACTATATCCGGTGGATCCGATAAAGACGATTAATAGGGTGGAAGGGTAATTCGGTTTTTTTTTATATATATATGTTTGGTGTTTGCCCTTTTCACTCACCATAATCCATTTAGTGGTAGTTTTTTATTGAATGTGCATTTTCATTTAGAATCTAGTAAAGTATTTCCATTTAACAGATCATTTATTCTTACAACTTACATTATTATTATGCTCTCGTTATTGTAATAAATTTTGTTAAAAAAAAACATTTCAAATAAAAGATTTAATAAAATGCACAAAATGTTTACTCTACCTAGTCGTGTGACGTCAAAGCAATTATTTTCTGATTCAGAATTTATTACATGGAACCCCGCCTATATTAGTGTGTTGAATTGTTTTACATGACAGAAATATTTATTATTGCATGATAATGGAAAAAATATTTATTTTAAATTTAGAGCCAAATCTGCCTACCTACCAAACCAGGCTCATTAAATTGATGATGAACATTGTAATATATTTGGAGTTGATCTTATCTTAAAATCCCTTTGATAATTCTAATGATAATTTTAAGATATCTCATTATCGGTATCAGGAACTTCTCGTTTAGATTTGTTGTTTTTCCAGTCCGACATTTTGTTGAGATCTCTTTTTTTTTCTTCCACACACACTAATTCTATACACGGATAGTGCAAGAATATTTCTGATTTAACCTTTTTCTTATGTGCACGAGTCACGTTGGCATTCTAAATGGGAAAAAAATCCCTTAATGATCCTGTAATGCTGTTGGCTCTAGACCTCTAGAGACACCACTTAATAATAAGCCGTGTAGTTTGAATTCCATTATGTAGGCGCCATGTTGATTAAATGTTAAATAAATGTTTTATGTATACGTAAGTGCACTATACATTCAGAGCGTCGGCTCTGTTCGCCTTGTTCGTCGAGCTTTTCCCAAGATAATTCGTGTTTCCTTCTCGCTCCCCTCAACAGGCACATTGTATACTTGGCTCATCGAACTCAAGCTCAGCGAAGAATGGCGGAGGGATATTTTATTATAAATTGATATAGGGGTATATAGCTTTAGATTTAGATTTAATACATAATGGGCAAAACTTGTAAGTTATGCTAGTATATAATCGTAGCGATCGAGAGGGACGTTACAATCCCCTTCAATATAAATGTTTTTTTTTGCGTGTTTTCTCCCACTTAAGCTACGATTAGACGGACATTAAATCGTTCATTAAAATAAGCTCGGAACGTCAAATTTGCATCACGATGTTTTTTTTAAGTCTCATTTCTTTCATACCGTTCAATCCTAATCGTCATTATTGTGACTCCATTTTTTGTAACGTCCCGTTCTGATTTTAATGATGCTTTTTAATGTCCGCCTAATCGTAACTTTAACAATAAAATAAAAAAAATGTAAATTCAGTGCACGGAGTTACTATTTTTGATCTATCGCAAATCCTTTTTACACTAAAATTGTCAATTTTTCCACATAATTTATACGATTTTGGAAAATGGTTTTTAATTAAATGTGTGGGCAGCCATTTTTAAACAAATTTTAAAATTCAATCTTTGATGGTGTTGATTTTTACTTAAGACTTTTATTTGTTTAGGTTTTTATTTAGATTAAATACCATTGAGCCTGCTACATATTGTATAGTTTTATTTACGGTGCCTTTTATAATAAGCAATTGAATACCGAAAGAATAGACAGCATTGTATACCAAATAGATCCAATTACAAAATAACATTGGCCTTATCTATACTAAATTTTCTATATGTGAATGTCAAACAGATTTTATAGACTACGTACTGACTTGTAGATGTACTCCAACAGATGCACTTATTTTTGTATCAAGTTACGTAGTATTTAGTTAGTTTGATAATTATTAGCGATAATTAATTGAATGATATTTTATACTCTCAGAAAGAAACCACCATTATCGAAGCGTCCGCGGGGTATTATTCCGAATGCCATCAATTTAACTCATCGCAACCCTTTAGGTAATCGTATACATACAGAATTGAGGCGATCCATTCTTACCCGGCGACAGATGAAAATATGAAACATTTCCTATACCCATCTGGTTCTAAGTTCTTTTGTTTCTTCATTTTGTGCCTATATGAAAAGAATTAATCCAAAAATTAGAAAAACAACAACATTTTAAGAATAATTTTTATATGCATTTTCTGGCAGTACATACAATTTATGATTAAATACCTTGTGTGAGGGGGGTATTTTTTTATTTATTTTTTTAAGTAAAAATTTACTCCTAAACTTGTAATTAATGATTTTACTTAAAAATTTAAAATTATAAGATATGTTACAAATAAAAATAATAATTTAATAAATCAATGTGTATGTATGTATGTGTGTTTGTATATTTGTTTGTTTGGTCGAACCCTAGCATGAATTATATAACGAAAGTGAAAATGCCCTATATCGGGCATAATATATCAAAAAGCTAAAGATTTATATTAAATATTCTTAAACTACAACAAGTTTAGCTTAATTCGTTCTCTCCTTCCAAAAATAGTCAACATTTCTTTTATGGAAATAATGGATGGTCGGCCATTTTATAAGCCGTTATATTTGAAAGTAGTATAAGTCCACCTTTGGAGAAAAAAAAAATGGGTTAATGTGAGTGAGATTATAAAAATCCTCTTTTTTATATTTATAATCACAGAATTCAATGGTGCACGATTTCTTCATAAATTAATCAAAAGAATTTTAGCTGTGAAATGTCATCGCAAGAATGTTTTTTTTTTTTGAAAGTGGAATAAGTCCATTCCAGTAAGAATTACAGATCTTTGGACTATTTAAAAAAAAAAAAACGTCGAATTGATGGTTAACCGAAAATCTTGGCTGTTTTTTAAAAAGTGCAATTTTGAACTTTCTTAATACTGAAGATAAGGTTTTGAAAATTTGTGCTTTTATATTATTTTAAATTTCTAGCATTTTTTGCCAAATAAAATTTCTGGAAAAAGTTAATCCATAGGTCCATACATTTTGAACATGAAAGGGTTAACCAAAATAAAATTAAAATTCAACCGAATTTGTTCTTTATGTTTTTAGTGCATATTTTATGTTTTTAAAAGTTAACCCTTAAAAGAACCATTTAAACCTTAAACGGTTAATGTTTTCGATAAATTAAAAATATACGAAAGCATTCACAATTAAATTCTGAGAAAAATGAGTGGCTTTTTGAAAATTGTTGGTTAACCCTTTGATGTTCAAAATTTATAGACCTTAAAGGGTTAACTTTTTCCAAAAATTTTGTTTGGTAAAAAATGCTGCAAATTTAAAATAATCTAAAATTTAAATGTTTCAAAATATAGATATGATTGAAAATAGCTATATTTTCATAATTTGTTACTATTGAAAGTGGTATAAGTCCATTTGTAGCTAAAAAAATTTCGTTAACAATTTTATTTAATTATTATTGCATAATAACATTTAAAAGGTTTATAGGGTTAAAAACAACACCCGAATTAATTACCGTACGTGCCAATATTTTTAAATTAATTCAAACGTAAACCCATAAACATCTCAATATATGAAAAAGTGGACTTGTACCAATTTCAAATCAAAGGGCTGCATATTATGGTTCGACATTGACTTCTAGAAAATTAGTCTGTTCCGAAACCTTTTTTTTTTCTTCACTTTCGTTACCGTAATTCATATGCTAGCGGTCCTAGTATAACCGAATGACTATTAAAATATGTTGTGTATACAAATAATATGGTCAATACTTTGGGAATACCTTCTGTATCAATATTAAGAAGGGGGGTGGGGGAATAAATAGCCGAGCAACGAAGAAATATGTTAGATTTTTATAAACATGTGACTGTGTGTTATGTTTGCAAAACGAAAAAAAAGAAAGATTAGTGATTACGTCATTAGTGACCAATAAAAAAAATATTTTTAATTGCGAACATGTTTTTTAACAATTTTTTTTTTTTAATTTTTTGAAAATTTATTGTTAAAAACGAAATAAAAACAAAATTTGTAAAATTATTCTAAAATTTGGCTAAAATTTTTTTTTTTTTTGACTTTCACAACTTTCAAACTTTTTTTTTTATATAAATTTTTTTTAACAATAATGTATGGGGTACAATTCAAAAATTTCAATATAAACAAATAATTTGATTCAGAACGATGGCTCTCAATATAAATTCAAAAATAAAAATTATCAATTGAAGATTAGAGTGATAATGAAGTTGAAGATCTTCAATTGCCTTTGGGGAAAGAAATGTCCTTCTGATTTTGATTCTTCAGCCTGAGTTGTGTATGTTTTGTTGTTGTTGTTGTTGAGCAGATGAATTAAAACTGAGACTGAGGATATAAACTGGCTCACAATGAATGTCGCCAAATAAAAAAAAAAAAGTCGTCTGGTCCTGGTCCAACTACACAACTTTTATTGCCTTATAAAGTGACAAGATGCAGTAAAATAATTCGATAAGAATCACAAAAAAGGTGGCAGAAAATTCTTCCGTCTTTTGAAAAAAACCAATTAACTCGAAACAATTAAAAAAAAAAAAAAACTAAATTTAGTCCAACAATGAATAGAAATCATCAACATCAAGAGTTCCAATTCAATAACAATTTTAACAACTTAGCAACGCTAATATATTTTAGTGGGAAAACGTTGTAGGGGGTCTGGTTTCGAATTTCATCATGACAAAAAATTTTCAATAATAGCAGTGGTATTCAAACCGTAGGGTTCCGCGAGATATCTCACGAGGTTCTGCGAAAAAAAATGTACTCAATTAAACTTTCATCAGAAAACCATATTTTTTAATGGCATTCCTAAGAAATAGGAAAAGGATGAAAAAGGATGCAGAATTGGCTTAAAACTGGAGGATGGGCAAAAGCCAACGGACAAGATAATATAATCTGTGATCACGTGCAAAAAATTCCAAATTTTCAGTAGAACAATTTTAACCCATTTGCACATAAAGGGTCGAAAACGACCCAATGACCATTGAATCTTTCTTGAAATGCATGCAGTTTTTGTTTTTGTTCTAAATTCATTTTAAATTTGTTCAGTTTTTATGTTCTGTACTTCATGCGATGAGGCATTAAGGCATATTATTATTATTTGTATGCTTTAAGAGTTTATCTCTTCATGCTTACCTTGAATAAATTAAATTACGAGTTCGTAGTAAGCTAGGAATAGCACTAAAATTTAAAAATTTTGATTTTTCATTTTGATAGTTCGTTTTTGGAAAATGTTTTGTGCAAATAATGTATTTGTTAATTAGATTATGGATGGAAATGTCGATGGGAAAGAAGGAGTGGGAAAAGATGTATATGGACCCAGACGAAAGTCCCCAGTAGGCCTAGGAAAATATCTTGCTGTGTTTCAATCAGAGATCATAGCGATCGAGATATGTGCACAGGAAAACATAAAAAGAAACCAAAGAATCTATATTATGTTTGACAGCCAGGGAGCTTTCATAGCACTAGACTCCCCTGTCATTAAATCAAAGCTAGTATGGGACTGCCAAGAGAAATTATCACGTCTGGGAAACACTAATAGTGTGAAACTATTGTGGAGTCCCAGGACATGAGGGTATTCCCGGCCTCCCGAAGAATACAATTCTAGGAAAAATCAGGGTCTTGGAAGACGATCAGAAGCCACGCCATTGGGAAACGACACCAGGTGAAATCCACGCGAAGAATTTCATCCCCACCCATTCGCGACAAAACTCTGACAAGCTCCTGAAGCTTAACCGAAATAACCTAAGATTAATTACAAAGCTCTTAACCGGTCACTTAATTAAGGTATCACCTCAACAAAATTGGACAAACACCAGAGAGCTTCTGCCGTTTCTGCCTTGCAGAAGACGAAATTGCAGAAAACATTCTGTGCATTGGCCCGCAGAAGACTGCTACATCTAGGGGGCTAGTTACTGACCCCGACAGAAATCGGACAGAACAACCCCAACCACATATTGAACTTCATCAATAGTACATCGCCAGTCGGTCACATTTAATTTGTCAATAGCCATACACCCCCATTCTTAAACTAACACACATATATATGTATATATATAATATATACACCTATACAATACATAAAAATTGAACAAATTCAAAAACAATCTACAATAAAAATAAAAACTACTCCAACTCTACCGCCCGAGCATGATGCACTCGAAAACATTGAGTTAAACTCTGAATCAGATACACTGGGCATCAAGAGTATTCGCCAAAATTAACATTATTTCTAATGGGCATTTTTACGAATACTCTTGATGCTCAGTGTAGGCTGATTTTTGAGGTTAAACGGATGACTGCATCAGTGTTGGCTCATCTTTGGAAATTGTTCTTGGAGGTATTTTGGTTGAGGAAAATTATAACAAAAGTCTAAATCCAAATGATCAGTTATTAGAAATTAGAAATATCGGATGATGACATTTATTTGTGTGACATTTATTTGTGCGTATAAGAAACATTTTCACCAATTCAGCAAATGGTTTGTATTAAAGAGCCAGCATTACTTTCCACTTGACAAAAGACCTCTTAATTGAAGGGCGATATATAAGATCCAGTGCGCCCGGTGTTTCAAAAAAAAAAAGGTGCACCACCCGACCGATTGTTAAATAAATTATAATCGTTTCCATGGTCACACATTGTATCCATGCCATTTATCGCTTTCTAGTCTATGTAGTAATTTAACTTTAGTCAAAATTAAAAATAAATATAAGAATAGTTTAGGGGCTGACATGAATTATTTTAAATAAAGAACGAACATAAACGGAGACAAACTTTGGTCGGTTTGCTCACAGATGGAACAAACATAAAATTGCTTTGCAATTTTAAATAACAAAATCTTTACAATTGAATCGCCGGTGACGGTGACCATACAATAAAAAAACAAAAAAAAAAACAAAAAAAAAAACAAAACCAAAAAAAACAACAAACAAAATCATCGGAATTAGATATACAAAAAAGAAAGAAAAAACGAATAAGAAAAAAAAGGTTAAAACACAGTGTGGACTCGCACTATCAGTTCCGCTCTTTTTAGCAATATATAAATAAAATAAAATAAAATAAGAATATAATTACTGCACTATTGCTTATCCACTTTGGTTAATGTGAGCGACATTCGTTTTCGGGATGATGAACTGCTGCTAATGGCGGCAAGCGAATTTCTACGGTTCGGCATAACCTTTGGTCCATTTGTGTTTTGTAATCCTGCGCCCGAACTTCTTCGGCGTGGCGGTGAATCTATCAATAAAAAAAAAGAAGGATGAATAAAGAAAGAAAAAAATATTTTTTGTTTGGCCTCCACACTAAAAAAATATAAAGTGGAAGCTTTTTTCAAAATTTTTGTGAAATCTCCACGTTTTGGACATTTTTAATCGTAAAACTACAATACAAATTTTGGCAGTAAGTATCGCTCGCTCCCTTGTATACAGGTGGGAAATCGTAGAGGAATGGTGAGGGAAAGGTGTTTTGTTTAGTGTGGAAGCCGTATAGCTTTACTTAGCAGCCTTTTTTTTAATATTTACCTCTGAGATGAGAAAATTTCCTTTTAGTTGCTCCATTTTCTTGTGATTGACTTCGCTTTTCCCTTTCTTTCTCTTTCTCTTTTTCTTTTTCTTTCTCCTTTTCCTTTGACTGAAGAACACATTTACGTCGTCCTACCATCGAATCTTCACCTAATAATTTTTTCCTCAACAATGGCACCACCGCCATATTTAATTTTTCATCTTTTGGTTCTGGCTTTATTTTCGTTTCTTTGTCTTTTCGTTTCTCTTTGATTTGTTCTGTCAAGTCTTTGACTTGTTGTTGTTGTTGCTGCTGCTGCTGTTGTTGCTGTTGCTCTTGTTGCAACTGTTGCAAATGCTGCAACTGCTGCTGTTGCAATAATTGAATTTGTTGCTTTTGATAACCAAAATCATTCCAATAATTTGCTCGTTGCTCATTGGCACTAAGTAACGATTTGCGACATTCATCATCTGCACTCCATAGCCGTTGCAATTTTTGTATTGTCTTGTATTGCACTTCGGGCGACACAAGTCCATAGTCGCATAGGTTGCACATGTGCATTACAAAATTTTTGTACAAATTTTTTTGAAGCAATTCCTTGCCACGCATATCAACAAACATATCGCACGCCAATGGAATTTGTATATCACCGACATAACCATTTTTTATGGTATGTAAATTCCACATTATCATCAATTCCTTTTCACCCTCATTTACATCCGTAAATTCGTCAATCATCATTGTTGTTTTTTGTTGTAACCAGGCGGTATCATTTTCATCTTCCGAATCGACATCTAGCTCCTTTGGATGAACGGGAAGACAAGTCATTGTATGATAATATAAACGATTGTGTCCGGTTATGTACGGCCGTTGGCTGTTCAGTTCATTTTCATCGATTTCGAGAAATTCCGATAAATTTGGTTTTTGCCGCTTTGGCCGGCACACTAAAATGCTGGTTACAGTCGGACGTCTCTTTGGTCCGGTTCGTGAAAAGGCGAAACTGGATGGTCCCACTAAATCGTGCGGTGAACCCGTATAAGATCCATCATATAATTCATTAATGGTAACATCGATGCGTGCTCCATTTTGTATTGGAACATATGTAAAATTAAATCTATCGTGACATAGTTTCAAATGTTTTAAGAGCGAATATAGACAAATACAGTTAAGTGTACACCATGGGCACTTAAAATTATCACAGGCTTCGGTTTGTTGCAGAGAATTATTATTGTAAATAAACTGATAAACGACCTGCATTTTATGGCCATTAATTACATTGTCCTTCGGTTGTGTGGTATCCAATTGACCAATGACAATTCCGTTATTGTGATTTTGATCCGGTTGATTTTCTTTATTTGATGCAATGATGTCATCTTTTTTTATTGTTATCGGTAGCGGACGATCGACGAGTTCCGGTGTTTTTTCTTTAGTCCAAAGTAACCGAAATTTCAGCGTCGGACACTTCTGGAAATCTTCAAATGGACTAACGGCTTTGTCCAGTGCATCGATATTGGCTTCCGGTAAAACTTCCCATGTTGGATGCTTTTTCGGTGAATACGTTTTTGTATTTGGAAATCGTTCCTGCAGCGATAATTCGTATTCACCATCGGATAGTAAACAACGGCTATGTTTATCGAATACAACAAGCTCGGATTCATAAGTAACGTTTGTGAGGGTTTTCGGACGTTTTGTCGATGGTTCTACAAATATTAATTAGATTTTTATTTAATTATTTTTTTTGGATATTTGAAATGAATTTACCTTCACTTGTACTAATCGATGAAAAACTAGGCAGCACCGTAACATTTAATTGAAGAATATAAGATCTACTTAGGGATCCGCCAATTGGTTTAAAGTTTTCCGTTGATACGCTTATCGCTGGAATTTTGCTCGGACATGTTGTATCATCTGGATTGATTTTCACAAGTGATGTGCCTAGCTAAATATTGAAGAACAATCTAAACATCTCTACAGTAACAGATAGTATATTATACAAGGATACTTACACGTTCCTGTAGTGCTTTCAAGCAATCTTTGCGCTTTTTCTGCGATATTCTTGTTAGAAATGTTTCCACCTCAACCACTTCAACATCTGATATTGATTTATCGAAAAATCCCAAAAACATTAATGTCATATAGTCCCCCAGCCATGTAATATTTTCATTACGATTTTTATTTATTTTCGTCGCTAAAAGTGAATCGACTTTAAAATTGCTACGTTCCTTATTGCTTCGATTTGATCTGTCCTTAAGATATGTTAGATTGCGATGTATAAAAATGGGCTGTGTAATAGATGATTGCTTTTCGATTAATTTTTAATAATTAACAAAATGAAATACGATTTTATACTTACGCATATCATGTTTCTGGTTCTCAAATATCGATAGATTTGGGTTGGTTCTGTAATGAGAAATAAAATAAAATTAATGAATGTTGGAATTCTGTGACTTTTTTCTATTGGCAATATACTACAACCATCCTTCTCTTAAATAGACTTTTATTTCTCTCAGAACCTTAGACTATTCGAGATTTCTAGGTTTCGTTCAAAATGAATTAAATTAAATTAAGTTAAAAACAAAAAAAAAAAAACAAAAAAAAAATGTAAATAATAAATACAAATACAGGCTGGGCATAATTCACATAATTTATAATAGTTAGGTGTAAACCAATGAAATGTCGAATAACAATTTAATAATCTAAAAACCACCTAGTTACACATCTATACTCGTATAAGGTATCTAATTACAAATACAATCCCAAGCGAAGTGATCACTGACCTTTTTCTGGCCAACATTAAGGTTATGTTACACATCACAAGATAGATTAATTAAAAATTTAATTTCAATTAAAATTGCAATACGATAATCACTCAACTATCAGAAATAACTTCAAATATCGATATAGTTTAGATAGATAAAAGTGAAAATGCGAAAAAAAGAAAATGAACTCCACTTCACAATAATGGTCGAAAGTGAAGCCATAGCAAAAATGTTATCAAATTTATTTACTTACTTTCAAAAGCGTGTAGAAATAGATCATGATCCGATTGCAAATGTTCCATTCGTCCATTTCTTGAACCTTCACTATCACGGTCTCTCTTTTTTGGACGCATTTTTTCATTAAATTTGATGAAAAATCAACAGAACCGCGCGAATTTTTTCAATTTACCGTGATCGCCACCTTCCCTCCTTGTCCCGTCTGTCGTTGATTTCTGTACGTTAACTGTATGGCAACGCATCACCATCGTCTTGCTTTGAGATAGGTGCCCAATAAACAAACTGTGAATGTTTTGATATATCAATACTTTTGTTACAGAGATTAATGTCGGCTATTATGACCGCAACCCAGGGGGGCTTTCGCAAGTTGGGTGGTTGGTTAGAGGGGGTCTCCCCACAATCATATTTTGTTCAGGACTTGTATTCTGGTCGTGATTTGTTCATTCCGTAACGAAAGCGAGATGTGACAGATAAACTTAAAATATTCAT
>JANSTT010022348.1:0-42297 GCA_026745375.1 Platyura marginata | reverse complement strand
GTGCTGCTTTGTTCTACAAAAAAGAGCTTGTCATGACAAATTGAGATAAAATGTATTAAGAGGGATGTCTAATGGGCTCATATATAGAGGCGTATGGAATTTCGGGCGCCTTAGGACGCCCGCCCTCACACTAATTAAACTAAACTATAACTCGATTTCCTAACTTTGTTTGCAAATAAAATGAATGGGTTATGTTTATTTAAACGTTTAAAAATGTTTCATTTCACAGCATTTTCCATGACAATTTCTCAAAACTTTTGGTGATAATTTCTCCACTTCTTGTCGGACGTTCTTCTTTAGGGTCTTCTTTAGATCTGTGGCTTGTTTGTACAGAGCCGTTTGTATAAACCTCAACGAAAGAAATCAGAAACAGTCAAATCGGACGATTTTGCAGGCTATTCTAAATCGCCAAACGATTAAGATTAAAGATTAAGTGGTCGGGAAACGTTTGCTTCAGAATGTCCACACAATTATTCCGCGTTCTTGATGATTATAGCGGTTAATGGTCTCTCTACGTCCATTCTACTTCTCTTTGCTTCACAAATGTTAAAGTCACAATGACATGAGACGCCATTTCCAAAAATGAAAGCAACTTCCGATAGAGTGATGAGTTTTCCGCCACATTGTATTCACAATATTAGCGATGGATATTACATTCAGAGAAATAGAAATAAAAATCGCTTTACTATTTTCCCCCTCTTAAGTATAGATTTTCTTAAAGGGTTGGAGGGATATATACTAAAAATATAGCATACAAGTGGAAAAAATTAAGTTAACATACAATACTAAAGTAAATAAGTTGCAATGGAGTCGTATTTTGTTTGTACTGCAAATAATGTTCCGAAAAAATTCAGCATACATACCTACATGCATACATAACATGTACATATGTACATAGGTAGATATATTGGAAAATAAATTAAAGTATTTTTCATAATGAGAAATTTTGTAGGATTATGGTTCGAGGTATAGATACTTTTTTTTGTGTTGTTGGCCAGATTGTTCCAATTTGTTAAGGGTAACTAACTACGTTTTTAATATAACTGGTTGTGGTGCTTCAAATGTGGTTGCACCTGGCGTAAAACTGAAATTTAATACACACGTGCTTTTTTTTTTTGGTTGGTTCGAAAGTAACCGTGCCAGTTTAGCTGTGTTCTGTACACTCCATAAATAAATATTGTGCTATGGTATAGAAAGGAAAGGTGAAATATACCTAGTTCAAATAATGGAACGATTTATTTCTTATTCTTGAACATTATGTATGTATGTACATATATATTTTTGATGCCATAAATTTAGACACGTTTTCTATAGTATTTTTTTTTATAAGAGGCACAGCAATTAGACCTCAATTTCGAGACCAATGAGGATATTTTAGCTAATATGGCTTTAGAGTTCTAAGATCCAAACAAGTATCTGTTTAGTACAGTATTCCACTAGTCTATTCTAACAATGTATTTATGATGGACAGGATACCAACAGAGTATAAAGCTAATAAAAACAGTCTCTGGGTGAAAGAACACCAGGGAGGACAAGGAAAGAGGTGATTTGATGATGTATACAGGGACGCACGAAATCTTGGAATTGCTAACTGAAGGCTTGAGACTCTGATGGACAGAATCAACTGGTGGCAAAGAATGGACGACGCTAAGATCCACAATGGATTGTAGTGCGTAGAAGAAGAAGATTTATGAAGTTCATACGATATCTCTAGTTCTAGTGATTCTCTATTTGTTATAGTTCCACAGCTATTTCAGTTGGACGACATGTCGTTACAAACATTTATAATCCGTGAGATTCTTCAGTGTTTCACCCTTGAAATCCTTTGTTATTTGTAAATCATGGTTAGCCATTTTTTCACGTAGTAGCAGCTCTCCTACCATAATGACATGTGCGCAATTGACTAATATCCAAACGATTTAAGTATAATGAAATAAAATGAACCAACCAATGAACTTCCTATTGGAGCATTATAATTTATTATATAAACTCTATGTTTCCTTACGAAATGACAAATTTTATGATAATGAATATATTTTGAAATTTCAAACTTCCCGAAATTGTAGAGTCACAAAAACGACAATGGTCAAAAATATGAATCACAATGATAAATAATTTGTTGGAATTACTTAGTAATATTTCCTTTAATGTAATTTAAAATCTACATAAATTAAAAGTACTTGGTTTCAGATATTGATGTTGTTAGTAACTTTTTAGTTATAACAATGACGTAATTTGTCAAATTACTAAATATACTAAAATTTATTCCATTTAACCTTATCAATAAAATTTTCTATGTAAAGAAGAAAAAAAAAACTGCCACAATAATTGGTTTCATTTATCAAGACATAAATCTTTTAATTAAAATTAAAATTTATTAAGTCTTTATTTAAATATCAAATATCATCTTCATCAGTATTTAAAATTTACTAAAGAATGTGCTATATACATATAATCACAAATATGTATAGTTAAGTATACCCCAAAAGTTGTTTATAATATGTAGAAAAAGACTGAAATCGATCTTAAATATTCCTAACAATAACATTTTGTTTGTATGTAGATTACTCAAGATTTTTGTTGCAACAGGTGCTTCGTGTTTTTCTACCATACATAAAATAAATATAAATATCGAGTTAAAGTAAAAAAAGATTTTTATTCGTGGAAATGTTACTATAATTTTCTTATTTATAATTATATGTTGATGATATCAAAATCATATCATTGGTGACCTTGGTTCATTCATTAGAATAAGAAATTTTTGTAATCACGATCATCATCACTTTAAAATAGCTTATTTTTAATTTATTTATTTTCTTCTTTTTTTTTTTGAGTCACATGAACTCATACTTAAATCTATAAAATGTTGATGAACGCTCATACTTAAGTTCCCCCAATCAAAAACCAACCAAAAAAAAAAAAAAAAATCCAAACTCTTCCAACTAAACCATACCGCATGTGATTTGTTTTTCCAATTTATTCATGTTCAAAAATTAAAAAAAGAGATGAACATGAACACAACGCAAATGCGATCATCAATTTGTTAAATTGGATTAAATATTTGTGCTTGATTAACCCGCTCCCCAATATATATATATCCATATATACCACCATTATCTGGCCACTGGATAGTATAATTGAAATGGGATTACTTTTTGATCCAATGTGCTGTGCGTGCGTGTCCCATATTTACAAACAGATGAATAGAAATTGGTATAAAACTTGTTCTTAAAAATCTCACGACATTTGTCTCTTGAATAATAATTATTGCTGATGTGATGGCTAATTTACGTCTTAGATATTTATTCGATAAGGGTTAGATGCGAAATAAAAAAAAAATACATTCCTTGTTAGACATGCAGATCAATGTGCACACGTCTTCAGTAGATTTAAACAAACCGTAAGATGTGCTTAATGTACAAAGATTAGGATTATTTACTATTATGTACTGTTAGTTTTTACTGCAGAGGGGACAAATCAAATTGATTTATATGGAATACGTGCAAAAATTGATAACAAGTTTATTGGGCTGTAATTAATAAGAAAAAGAAAAAAATCTCAATTTCATAATCAAAATTTTGGAAAATGCAATCAATTCTAATATTTCTATTAGATTTTATTGTTATTTATTCTTAGATAGTTTTGAAAAAAGATTACCAAAGAATGACTTAAGAACAGTGTGGTAACAGAATTTATATAAACGAAATTAAATGTTTGACATACATATACGCTTAGAATCGCTATCGGAATAGCTAGAGTAATTTGCGATGGAGAGATAAATGATATGAGCATTAGTGTACTTCACAAACACACACTTGTAATCAATATTATACAATAGTATTCTGTAGTGGCACTAACGTTTGGAAGAAACTAAAGAACCCCTCTAAATAGAAGCCACCTGTTACAATTTCCTCACAGCACAAAAGTCATTGTGTCATAGGTGAATAAAACATCTCCCGTTAAATTCGAATTTATTTAAACTTCACCGTTTTTATGTCGACAAGGGACTTTACGTCATTTCAGATTAGGTTCCAGTAGTGTATAGGTAGTTGGAATGTTACATCGTTGGTCTCTACGGATCTATTTGTTGTGCATTGCAATAATTTATTCCTCCCTCATAGATTATACATATTTAAGACTTTTCCATTAATCAAGCATTACTTATACCCGGTAAATTAGCTCAGCTTCATTACCGTAGTAATGTTATTACGAACATTTGAAACCTATCTATATGTCCCTGCAGCCTGTACCCAAATTCAGGTCACATAGTAAGAGATAATGACAGCTCAAACAGTAACGGATTGGTATATTTGCAAAAGTTTTGAACCGGTTCTAATCGGTAATATTATTTTTTATATTTGTGTATATTTAAAAATTAATTATATCAATAATCCGGCATTTTGTATTTGAATTATATATGTAGGTATGCCTAACAAATGTCAAATTATCTAACCTCACGAGTATGGGAAAAGGAAAAAATGACTTATGAGAGAAGTTTTGGTAAATCCCCATTACACAAACAAAACTGAATATTTCTGGATTATTTTAGAATAATTTAGTTTTGTACCGCAATACTCCATCTGTCATTATCTCTTACTATGCGACCAGAATTTGGGTGCTGATGTGGCTACAAGTGTCAGTTGGAATGCGAACCATCCCCCATTCAATCAGAATACTCGAGAAAAATACTTTTTTTTAAGTGAAAGTCTAATTCTTTAAGATTATAATTGCCCAATATCGATCTTCTTGTTTTTCTCAAATATTTAATGGATATTTTTGTATTTCTTAATCATATCTGAAGCTGAAGTTCGTTTACCAACGATCGATGATACATACAACATGTATGGATAATCTATGTATTTATGTATTTACCAGATAGCATAGGGGTCAACTAAAACAAGGAAACTATGCTAATGGTAAATTTAAAAGCAATTATACCTTTTTCCATTAATTTTATTATAAAATATTATATAAAATTTACTTTACTTGCATAATAAGAGTAATAATTGAGATCAAGTTAGTTAACATTTGTGTGTGGTATTACACCAATGTGGCAACACTACACTTGCGCACAAACTTGCATTATATGATTGCAAATAATTGTAATTAACTTTAAACAATTGCATAGTGTGTATACTTGTGTGTAATAAAATTTTCACGAAACTCAATATCACTATAATTAGTGAATGAAATAAGTATCACGATTAAAATTTAATATTTACCGCACCTGGGGATAAAATTGGTATACTTAAGAGGTACTTATACTTAGAAAATTTGTATTTTTTTTTACAAATGGCGTCATCATGTTGGTGGAAAATAAACATTTATTATTATGATTTTAGGTAACATAAATTCTATTATCTGAATATGATTGTGTATGTATGTGTGTGTGTGTATGTGCACCAGCTCATTTTCAGATAGTTGATCACAATGCCAGGGTAATTGAAATGATAATGATATTAATGATATGATGACAAGTTACTTAACCATTATGTGTATATGATGGTGACCGGGAATAGTGTAACTATATATATATATATAAATATATATTTTTCTATACTACACTACTTAGTAGTTTATATTAAAATTAATAACTAACCGGAGATTGTGATGACTGCACAGTTTTGAAGCCTTGAACATGACAGCACTTGTTTTATTCTTTTTGTAAGTAGAAATCATTTGTTCGATGGAAAGAAGATAAAATAAAAAATTGAGACACAAATTTGGAAGTAAGCAAAAAAAATAAAAAATGATTAAAAAAAAAAATTTGAATCAACATTATCTACTCAAATTGAAATCCAAATTATTAAAAGAAAGGATATGACTTTTAAAATCCTGTTTTTACAAAAATTATAAATTAAAATTTTTAAAAATTAGTTTTTGTTTTATTTAAAAAAAATCTATAAATTGGTTTGAATACAAGCGAGTCAATTTTCTATTTGAGTGTAAAGTAGTTAAATATTTTTTTCGTAAAACTCCAAATGGATGTCAGAAAGTTACCCTTCAATGTAAATTCGAATACAATGCACGATACATTCCTTAAGTTTAAGTCGTTCATGGTTAGAGGGTTAGGTAAAGGAATTACTTAATATTTAATTTGAGATGTACGAGACATTACCAGTTTGACATTAGGAAATGCTGACAATATGTTTATGAACATTTGTTGTCAGACGGTAAGTGCTCCATCGTTAACAGGAATGATGATATCCAATTAGATATGTAAGTTTTACAAATAAGGGTAAACGGTCACTTTTGGAATTTTCGAATAAAATTTATTGGGCGGAAAGTATCCTGCCCAAATGTGAAAGTTGCGCTTAACACATTCAACACCACATAAATTTTGGTAATTGTTTTGTAAAGCATTAGTGAGGTGGATACATGACGTCAGTTAAGGAGGTCTAAGCAGACTTAGGAAGACCTAAGTAGACTTTGGAGTAGTAAATTCAAATTACTTACTATTTACTACTATTTCTACCCTATTTTTAGCATATCTACTCACTTATAAGAAAAATTCTACAGAGTGCACTTATTTTTCTATTTTTAATAATCATTTTAAAAGCTCCCCATTATCGTTTCACTTCGCTTAATCTGCCAGTTAACCTGAATCAAGTACTTAACGTACAAATATAATGAACTTTCTTCATCTAAGTATAGTAAGTAGGAAATCATAAAATCTATGCGTACATTAAGTACGTAGAGTATTATGCTTTTTATACCTTATACATATGGATTAAATAAAAAATCCTTCAACATACATAATCCCTTTGAGGATATTTGCCACATCAATAGTTTTTCTCATATATAAAGAGGGTTGGAAAAATAAAAAAATAAAAAAAGAAAAAAAAACGAACGAGTATAATACTAGTGGGGGAGTATGTTGTACAAATAAATCATCACAAATTATAATTTTATCTTGAGACCCGCTGATTGTGGAAATGCAATCCCATTGGTGCTTTCAAATTAATTACCTTAATTTATATAATCATCTGCATATAGGAAGTACATATATTACTATTAAGTAATTAATTAATTATTAATAACATTATTAGCCTTAATAAAATTACAAAATTATTTGGTTCAATAGGAACGTTCTCCATTCATAAAAACGACACATAAATAGAGCAACATTTATAGGTTTGTGGTAATCTAATAAAAAGAAAAATACAAAGAAAAGAAAATGTATGCTTTCACTCTGATAACTTTTTGTTTTTTTTTGGGGGGGGGAGGGGGGCTCTCTTTTGTCTTCTTAGGTATAACACAAACACCATGATATCTGAATATTTTATGAATCCCCAAACCGCTAATAGTTGCAAGACATGTTATATCGAAATATAAATAGGCAGCAAATTTGTTTTTTTTTCTTCTGAGCATTATGTAGGTGGGGATCGTGTTACGAAGATTGATAAACACAAATTAAAATTGTGAATATACAGTATAATTCTCTTTTTGATATATATTCGGTTCCACCCAATAAATAATATGTACATAATAATATAATCATATGTCATCATCATGTCACGGTTACAATAAAAAAAAAATTCAATTTTTTGTATCCAAAAAAAAATATTTGTCAAAAAATAATTTATCGAAAAGTAATTGTTGACGAATTGAACAAAGTTTTTTTTTTTTTAAATATAAAATATCATGCATTTCAATTTAGGGATGAATTGAATGGACTCAAAATGTGAAAGGATCAAGTGAATGTACTTTTAATGTTGCTGTTCAACGATTCTTGGTAGTTCTTGAAAAATCAAAATTTTCAGTTGGATTTGAAAATCTGATCAGCCAACCAAATGTGGATTTTTGAATAGTGATAACATCCCCAAGTAGAAAACTCCTGTTCCAAAAAATTAAAATTTTTGAAATTTTGAAAATAAGTACTTTATTTACTATTATTTACAAAACAAAAAGCAATCCATTTTTGAAAATATAATTTTTCTTATTAAAACGGAGATCTATCAGAGATTGGGTTGACAATAACTTGGAAATGATAAGGGGACAGAGTTAACAATTGGTATAACTCTTAATGACGCAATCAATCTTCCATAAACTACTAAAAATTCGTCCACACATCAGAATTCTTTCTATCAAATATCAAAATTTTGACATATTTATTCAGTGTATATTTTTGATCAAAAATTTGTAATTCAATCTCAAGAAAAGAAGGGCTGTAACAACCTTCTTAGCCATAACACGTAATTATTTTGTATTATTTATTATTGTAATGTTCAATGGTCATTTGTAATTTGTGAATTAAGTGCATAAAACTAGATAACAAAAGTGCAGCGAATATGTGTCCTCGACAATAGTTATAATCATAAATATAAAACTATCCAAGGAAATGCTTAAAACACAATGTTTCAGTGGACATACTTTAAGTTAGGCGCTCCATAAAAATTTGCCTAAAAGCGCACGGCTTTACTTGGTGTATTCTCATTGATTCATTCATCGTAAAACTTGCTAAGATTCGCATTTTGTCTTTTGCTAGACACACAGTTAATAATATTAATAAATAGGAGTATTATTTTTTATTTAGCCCAGTAAGCTTAGGTTAAAATTCTTCAGTTCATTGTTAGACTTAAATATTAAAATTTTATTTAATAACTTAATCTTAAAGGCATTTTTAGACTTTAATTTAGTTAGAGAAATTAAAAAAAAAAAAAAAAAAAAAAAAACTTTGTACTCACTGTTAAAAATCAGCAACTTTCTCGTTGATCCAAGCCGTTTGATTGGACTTTTAATATCGCCACCATTCTCATCCATAGCTGTAACTCCATTCATTGTGATTTAGTTATTTATTATTATTCACTTAAAAACATCTATGTATAAATGGCCAATGTTAGCATTTCTTAAAATAAAAACAAAAAACAAAAAATATTCATGAAAAATTTACACACACAAAGAGACCACGGTTTGTGTGGTTCACTATAATTTCTACTTAGTATAAAGTATAAACTTTAAAAACTAATACAACTACTATTTAAATATAACAAAAAAAATTATTTTTTTTTTGTACACAATCGGTTTATCAAGTATTATTATTGTTGTTGTTGATACCACAAAAATGAAGGCACTGTAGGCATATAAATTATAATTATACGTGGAGTATAGTGATAATGGCGCGTATTACAAAAAAAAAATTAAATTCTTTTCAAAATACCACACGACAATCAGAAACAGGTTTTTATATGAATATTGGGAATATATTTTTAGTAAATATTTTTGTAGGCATTACTCAACAATAAATTACGGTAACACTTTGTCAATATTTACGTTTTACGTTTTTTTTTTTTTTTTTAAAGTTAACAAAAAAAGTAGAAGAAGGAAAAAAAATAAATTTATTTTTTATCGGCAAACAGCGGCAATAAAAATAAAAAATAATTCACTTTCACTTGGGACTGACGACACACACACACGTTTTATGAGTGAATATCGTATCAGTAGTACAATTTGTTGGTGTAGTAACACATCATAATCATCATCACAATAGTTTTTTGTTTATTTTGTGAATAGAACATGGCGAGTTCATAAATGCAACTAAAAGGAAAAGTAATAGGCACTGGGGCGACTCTTCTGAATATATATTGTGTGTGGCAAACTCGAAGAGAAGAGAAAAATTTGTAGCTCGTTGGCGGAGCGCGATTTTGAGTTTTGAAATGAGGTTGAGAATATAATTTTTTTTTTCTTTTTTTTTTTTTCTTTTCCGTCTATAAAGTTTTGTTTATTGTCGATAGAATATGGGAAGTGTTTTTGGAGTATAGCGATAAGTTGTCTTTGACTGTTTTTTTTTCTTTTTATTATTATTTTTTCGTGGTTTTGTGTATCGATACTGATTTTTATTGAGATAGATTTGAGTTGGGATTGACATTAGGAAATTAGATATAAATATTTGAAATGTGAACGAATTGCCATTTAGAAGCTTTGTCATGTGCATAAAGTAGAAGGAATTGTCTTAACCCTTTGGCGGGCGCTCACTGCAATTGCAGTGATGGTGAGGGTTTCTAGTGGGTCGTCACTCTAATTGCAGTTTAAATTTTCAATGAACCTTTTCAAACATAGATGTTGTTATAATCGTTATTTTCGATCACGCCAATTGCAGTTAAAAAAAATTTACAGTTTTTTAATACTTTTTAAATTGTTTGTCAGTTTGAACACATCCCCAATAATCTATAGGGTTCGAAAGCTAAGAAACGGCTATCGGGGTGGATTCATAAAATTCTTACGTCTGCAAAAGGATTAAACAATATTATTCCTTCAATAATGTAATCCTCTCTTTAGACTTAGTGTTCAATAATTATGATATGAACTTGGAATAGTCTATTCTAGATGCTACATAATATGGCCTTGAAGTAGAGATTTAATTTGACTTAATCATTTAAGGTTCAACTGATAATATTAGTCATCAGATCATTAGGTCATATTATTGAAATTAATGTGGGCTTAATGACTTATATCCAGACAGACACCAAATAAATTGGTACTAAACGATTTAAATTTGCAATATAAAGTACGAAAATAGTTGATGCCTTTTTAAACAAAGACAGCTGAACTGAAGAAAAGGTTAAGATTATATAAAAAATAACGAAAGTGTATAATAACGCCAAGATTCTCTGTCTGTCCAGACCGCAATAATACCTAAGTACATATGTAGTAAGGTACTTAACGATTATGAAACAAAATTCGATCGTTCGATTAAAATGGTACAATTATTAAAACCCAAGTATGGGGCACTGCCGGTAATATATTCAATATAAGTAATTACTTAAAAGTACGACGGACAGGAATTACCAACAGCTGACAGACAAAATGGTTATATATTTCTCTATAGAAATAATCTTTGCAATTCAAATAGTAGGAAAAACATAATAAAAATCTATGTTTAGATCGGGCGGCGTCCGCAACTACTCAAGCACATGTAAATAAAAGTTTATATAATATGTGAATTTAAATGTGTGTTGATACATAATGGGATGTAGAAGATTGTGTGTGCGGAGAGAGAGAGAGACGAACAGTGACGGTCACAATAATTGTTCAATTGATTTTAATAATCTAATATTTAATCGCATATCACTTAAATGTCTATTGACGCATCCGACCACACACATCGAACAGTTCAATAATCGGCGAAATTGGTTGGAAAATATGTGTGACGCCCAAAACCTTAAGTGGCTCACGTCAATCACAGTTGGTAATATCGTAGGAAATTATATTGGTTTTAAATAAAGAAATTTAATAAAATTCTTACAATATACACCAAATGAGACAGCAACTTAAGTGTTTGGTGATTATTAGCGGGTGTCAACCTTTTGTATTTAACAAATACTATTGTTCTACTAATAATTAAAAGGGGGGAAACTAATTTTCATTAAAGATTAAAGTAATCAAGAAATGTACCTGTAGTCTAAAATTTAATCCTCTTAAAAAATGCTTTCACTCCATGCACTCCAAGAATTTTTCAATTTGACTGACTGCAAATCACTTGCACTCTCTGGTCTTCTTTTAATGGGTGGTAATTGAGGTATTAATAAGAAGTATTTATGATATTACATATTACATTAGTTTAGTTCCTTTTTTAAGACGTATCCGCAATATTAATGGTCTGAACCAGTAAGTAATAAACATATATAGGACCGTGACTGTAATTTATATGTGTAATAGCTGAGAAACAGTTTTTTTCTATCCCACACTATAGTTGATGCTAGAAATATAAGATAAGCAAGTACATTATGTACTTTGATAGGTATAATAATATAATGAAATATTTAATCCGAAAAAAGCCGGCTTAAGATGTTCAAGATTTTTTGTTTAATCTCATAAAAAACCAGTTGGAAGATTCAATTCAATAAATGTTTAGTAAAATTCTTTACAATAAAATACTTACATAAAATACTTAAAAGATGTCAATTCAATACTGCCAAATTAAAAGTTAATGATTTTGATTTAGAAAGGATTGTTTTTTCAGGTACACAAACATGGCGAATATGAGGCAAAACAAAGCAATTCAACAATATAGTACTAAGTATGATATTTGTATTCAATTGTAATGCAAAACGTACCGAACAATACTTAAACAATCACTTTAGGCACTGTACAATTTAAATAATTCACTAAAATGCTTTCTTTAGCAATTTAAAATAAAATCTTTTGCGTAATCGGTGCGCGCTTCTTCTTGACAACTGTAAAGTCAACCAATAAACGTTTTTTTCGCTCTAACATATTAATGATTTTGATATATATGTCCTTTTCTAAATATTCCGATTTTATACTAAACTTCATACCTAATTTAATTTATTTCATAAATTCGTTGAAGTTTAAACATTTTTTAGAATTTTTTAGAACAGTGATATCCCAAGTGTTCCGCGGAACCCTGGGGTTTCACAAAAAATTGTACTAAATATATGTATACATTTATGCAGTAAATGAAAATGAAAATTTCATTGTAAAAACAGGTATTTATAATACACCCGTATGATGTTAATCAAAAGTTATTATAACTTGAGTGCGGAGTTTGTGTCTTAGAAACCACTGATTTTTTTCATATTTGGAATGTTTCCTCTCCTTACTGTCTTTCCTTCCCGATTATGAGGGTATTAAAAACAGTGGACAAATTGTAGATTGTAATTGCAACACCGTATTTTTTTGATAAATTTGTTTCGCTTACACCTTCTTTAATTTCAGACAATATTAAACACTTTTTCTGAGGCAAATAGTTTGCTCTAGATTCTAGAACCATAAAACTCGATTCAAAATAAAAGTACAATCTTCCTTATTTCAGATATGTACATACATACATACATGTATGCATTACATACATATATGGTAGGTTTCGGTTTTTTTTTGTTGGTTAAATTCATTTTCTACAACACTATAACACTACAAAAGGTCCATCGGTGGCAAAATCCCCTTTATTATGCCCTATGCCGATGATCGTCTCGGTTTCAGCAGGTAAGGAAAATTTGAACATTCGATTTGAAAAAACGTATTTACTATACTGTTTTTTTACATCAAGTGTTTTCTACTAAAAGAGTGCGTTATTTTAAGTACAAAAATATCAATTAAAAAAATCGGGTATTCGTTTGAAAAGTATTCGGGTATCTACGAATCTCAAAAGTAACGAACTTTCACATCACTATCTACCAGTTGATAACAGAAATACTAAATCTAGATAAATTTATTACTTTTATAAAAAAAAACATGAAATGTTTCATTTCGAGACATCTATCGGAAAATATTTTAAATCAACCGTTTGAAAATGTAGTAGATTTTTTCATTGTTCCTTGGAAACCGGATCTGTTTGAAAAACCAAACAAATAATTTTGAAGGGAAAAATTTAATTTTCTTTTCTATAATAATTTCATGGCAGAACATTCAACGTCTACATCGACATTTACACGACCTGTATCAAGAAGAGGTGACACTGTAATGGCTTCGGAATCATTTACACCTAGTCCATTGGGTGCTCTTCGTCCTGGAACTGGTTACAGGTAAATTTTTGAATTACTTGTTCCTTAAACTTTCATTTTCACTGTTCTCAGAGGAATGTCAGCGCGACCACCGTCCTCCCTTCGCGGCGGTACTGCCAGCCGCTTAACAGCCAACAGTGCTATAGGCGGCGCGATACCAACTACCGCCACCAGCCAACGTATTGGTACGGCCTTGGGTTATGCAGAAAATGTAATAAACTCACCCTTCTGATAGAAACTCTTAAAATCCTTAATGAATTTTAATCTTTTAAACAAGATGATATCAGATCGGCCAATCACTCAACATGGTCTAAGTGGATTGCCGACGTCTCACGGTAAATTCGGCACTGCAACAGGAATGCGTCAGATTAAAGATAAACGTTACTGGCAAGCACAATTACAAATGAAAATGAACGAAATTACGCGCGAAATCGATAAACTGCTGAACGAACAGGAGACCTTGAATAGGGAAAAATCAGCAAAACGATCCTTTGAGAAAAAAGTGAAAGAAGCGGCTAAAGATCTAACTGCTCTACAATCACAGCTGGCCGTTATGAACATTGTATTGGACAGTGTCAGTACGGGTTTGAGTCGTCAGCAAATGCAACAGGAAGCGGCCGCAATTCGAGAACGTAACGAATACATACAGACGCAGCTGGAAACGTTGTTCAGTGAACGACAACAGTCAAATGAGAAGAACAAAGAATTGGAACAGCAAATTGAGAAAGAGAAAAATAAAATCAACGAAATGATCTTTTCGCTGCCGTCTGATGATCAGCAAAAATATCGACAACTGCAGGAGTTGGCCGAAAATCTGCGTCGACAAAATACCGATATGCATGACCAAATTGAAGCATTGATGAAACAAAAGGAACGACTAGAAACGGCTGTAATGACATCTCAGGTATTTTTCCAATTTAAAAAATCTTTTTTCGTCTTTTTTTCGATAACTCATTGTAGCCCCGAATGGAGGCGGCCCGACTACTATCCAAACTAAACGAATTGGTAATCAAACGAAACAATCTCCGTGAAGAGGAAGCAAATCGTCTGTCGCCAGCACAGGAACGTGAAAAACTTATCGGCGAGGTACGAGCAAATAATCAGTCACTGATCAGCATAAATAGACAAATGAAAATAGTCGAAGATCAACTGAACGATAAACGTGAAGTGCTACAGCAAATCGATCAAGATCTAGAAGAAGGAAGTTCGGACCGGCATGCCAAATACAAAGAACTGAAACGTCGCGACGAAACAATGACCGCATTTATGGACACATTTGATACGAATATGGACAATGAGAAGCAAAGTATAGACAACACAAAATTGTTCCGTTGGCATTTTTCTTATCTGATCTAATCTTTAATTTTAGGTATTGAGATGCTAAAGAATCAAATCACCTATGCAATTGAACAGATCACGTTGCAGGGAATTAACTTGAAGTCATATGGAATATCGAAAAATTCAATAATCGACGAGAGAAATGATTTAAGCTCACAGGAGGGACTGATCAAAGAGTACAAACGATTGAACATTCAACTGAAACAACTGCAAATATTGGAGAAAAGAACCAAGGATCAGTTGGTGAACCTTCGGAATGAGGAAACAGAAATTGCATTGGATATAGATCGCCTGAAGAATTTGGATGTATGTTACTTTTGAAATGGTAGTGCTTTGTTAGAATGATTTTAGGATTGTAATTGTTAGGTGTTGAGATCGGAAGCAGCACTTAAAATGGAAGAACTTAATGTTATGCTGGAAGAACTGAAGAAGAAGGAACATGCTACCAAAGGGGTTGTTGATGAAGCTGAAAAACGTAACAAAGAGATTAAGGTTTGTATCACAAAAAACCATGTTTGTGTATTTGAAGTTATACAGAATTTAGGCCCTACATAACCTATAATGATTGTTCCTCGATGATGTATTTTTAAGACCATTTTTGGTACTAAATTCTAAATAATTCTTGGTATCATTCAAAACAGAACATAAAAAACAAAATATCTCAATTTTAAGGAACAACTCCGAAGCAACGAAACGTACCGTCAGATTTCACATCTAGAAGAAAAGTTCATCGATCTCACGAAACAAAACAAAACCCTACAAGATTCGTTGAATCAATTGAAAAAGGTAATTTTCCATCCTTTTCATTCTCTACATTCAAATAAAAATTACACAAAACAAAAATTTTTTTTAGGAGTTTGACTACTCAGAATTGAAACGTCAAGCCGAAGAACACCTAAATGAATTGATGGAAATGCTCCGAATTGAAAATAATCATGGACTATAAAGTAGTAAATTATAATGTTGTTGTTGTATTGTTGAATTATTAATTAAAAAATAATGTTATTAAAATGTCGTCAATTTGTCGCCATTTTGTTAAAGAGATTTTGTTGTAGATTGTAGATTTTGTTAGAGGTAATCGATGCACCTCGACCTTTATTTAGGTCTATTGTGCCCCCCTTTCTTCTATCTTCATGGAGCCGCTCCATTATTTAGAGTACTTCCTCAAGTTCAGTTTCCTTAGGAATTTTATGATTTTGAGTGGATTTAGGGACGAAAGGACCCTCTCGGTCAGGCAGTAGATCCCCAGATCTCCTTTTGCGGATTTTTTTAACGGACTACTTGAAAAAACGGCAGTCTTAATAATCAAAATTTTCAGTAAATAAAATGCACCCATTCTACAAGTAAAAAGAATATAGAGGAAAATTACCTTTGAAGCATACTTTGGCACAGACGGACATGATGCGCGAACGAAAATTCTAGAAAAATAAAATAATTTTAACAAACAATAAACAATTTATTCCCCAAAAAGTATATCAAAAAAATATTTTACCAATTTAAATTTATCTTATAATTTATGAAGCCATGAGGGATTCAATCTCTTCGACCCTACAAAAGAAGAAATATTAGAATTATTGGAAGAAAAAAAATTTATTACAAAAAAAGGTGTAATTACGTTCTCGGCACAATACTGAAATTCTCGCAACCAGTTTTTGTAATCAATACATCATCCTCAATACGGACACCGCCAAAATTACGAAAACGAGCAATAACCTCGGGCACAAGGAATTTCTTCTGCACATCATTCTTCAACGCTTCATCCAATAGATGATCAATGAAATAGCAACCCGGTTCAATGGTCAAATACATGCCAGCCTTAAGTTGTCGGGCCATACGTAACGCTTTCAACCCCGGCTCATTTGGACGTGGCGGACAATGCTCCAAGTATGCACCCACATCATGTACATCTAATCCAAGTAAATGACCAAGACCGTGCGGTTGAAAAACGCCATTTATACCGGCCGCCATCATTGCATCAATGTCACCGATTAGTAGACCAGCCGATTTCAGTTGAGCCAATAGTACGCGATTGGCCAATTTGTGCATATCCACCCAGGATACACCGTCACGAGCGGCATTTTGAACGGCCATATTTGATTCAAGAACGGCATTGTAAATTAGTTTTTGATCTGCAACAACAACAACAACAAAGACAAAATTACTATCAAATTGAAGAAAAATCATTTAATCTCAATCAGTCAGACCATCAGTAAATTTCCCATTGGCCGGAAAACTACAGGTAATATCGGCTGCATAACCAAAATAATTGGCACCCATGTCAAAAAGTAATATTTCTCCATCGGAAATGACTTTTTCATTTGGTGCACCAGCATGACCATAATGTAAAATGGCTGAATTATCACCACTACCACAGATACAGGTGTATGAGGCATGACGACATCCACCGACACTGTACGAATGGTGTAAGAAATGTGATTCGGCTTGGTATTCAGTTTGGCCTGGTCTGAAAAAAAATAACAACAACAAAATTAGAATCGAATCTAGAAATGATTGAGTGTCGGACTGATTGAAAATACTTACTTTATAGTTTTCATGACGACCTTGTGTGCGTCCGATGATACTTTGGCAACATAGCGAAGAACTTCGATTTCTGCTGGTGATTTTATGACACGACTGTAATGATGGATAATTGAAAATAATTATAGAGGCATAAGAGGAAAATGGTAAATGATAGGGGGGGAGGATATATCAAACACTCTTTTTTTTAAATTTAATTTAATTAAGATAAATTAATATATTTAAAATTTTATCTAAGTACTTGACAAGTCTACATTTGGTTCGTGAGTTTGTGTAATTAGAACTTTTTAACAATAAATATATGTAAAGTATAGGTAGGATTCGTTTGATTTGAGCAATATTAAGAAGAGAAAGTGAATGAAATCTGAAATAAAGTCACACAAAAAAAAATTGTCCAAGAAGGGACAAACAATTCCTATCCGGTTGCTGGCAATGCTTGCTTCATCCGTTCAACTAAATATTTATGCAATTCCTTTGAGTGTACACGTAATTTTGACAATGTTTCATAGTCCAACGTTACCACTTTCAATCCCAACAATCTAAGATGTCGTATGCGCATCCGTTGCAAGCCATTTAGATGGCATCTGGTCACGTCATAGTGTTCCGGCAAATGTATGATGGTGGCAACGTACACATTACGATCGGTGTGCGTATTGAAATTCCATAGACGACCCATTCCGGATGGATGAATAAGAACATCGATTACGTACAGTGCATTGAATGGCATCTGTTGGTGGACAACACTTTTACTGTATTTGTCTTCACCGCCGGCTATTAGCGGCCATTGATCGGATAGATTTTGAATGATACGTTTAATTCGTCCATCTTGCCATATTGATTTGGCTGATGGATCACGCGGCAACATTGGTCCATTGTAGTTGTTGCACTCCAGCGATAGACTGGTGTCTAGAAGTTTTAGGTCGCTCCGTAATTTTGGATGTTGTGATATGGACGCCGATGAATGCATAGCATCCAGAAAATATGGATTAAAGATACGATTGACGAAATTCAACGGATACTTTTCCAAATAAACGCAGGTCAACATAATGTCTATGATATCGCTTGTATTTACTTGGTCGAAATTCGTCTCCAAAAATGACTCTAGCGTTTTCCAGAATTTAATACTGTTGACGGGTTCATAGTTGAGATCGCCATACGGACAAATCAACGATTTTAGGTAGCCCGGCTCAATTAATGATGTATTCCTGATAAAATACTCACTGCACCCATTCAGGATGTGAGTGTTCCTTAGCCGAAACAATGAACAGTGTCTGAGTAGCTGAACAACTAAAACTTGTGATTTGATCTTTTCACTTCGAGCTTTTACGTATCGTTCCAATGCCTTTTCGATTTGCAAATCGGAATAATTCAAATCGGTAAATGATTTTAAAATCGCTTCCAAATTGGACTCATTAACAGCATGAATGTTTGTGTTAAGCCATCTGGATAACGTTTGCATTGTTCGGAATGGTGAATTCTTGCACTCAACCAATGAAGCCAAAATTTCAACTACAGCTTCGGGTGAAAGTTGCCAAAATACATTGATAATGTTCCGTTCCAATACTCCAACAACCATACGTCGACTGACCTTTAGCTTAGGCAATATCTGAAAGATAAACTTGATATTGCTACTGTTGATTTGTTTCTCCTGATCCGATAGACCAGACCAAAATTTCTCAGCACTTTCTTGTTGCTGACATTGAACAAATTTCTCAATAGATTCACATATCTCAATGATTGTCAGCACCTCATCGGAATTGCGTGTCAACAGTTCATCGCAAATCTTCTGTATGGTCCAGCGCATATCGACAAACATTCGCAATTGATCCAAAGTGTCAAGCAGAGTTTTTGTCTCACCTTTCTTTGCTATACACTCTATCATTTTACGGTACACTTCATTTGAATCTTCTAGATTTTTGAGCTGAATCAACGAAGCAATTCGAATCATTTTATCCATGGCAAATACAGCAATTTCCGATGTAAACTCTGCCTCCGGAATACTATCGATAATGCCTAAAATACCCGGTGTTGCAACACAGGCATCCACGAGTTTCATTGTAATATCTGGATCAGTGCCAGTATTAATGGGGACACCCACAGTACACCGTGCACCATCATCGAAATTACTTGCATTCGAACAGAGGGCCACTATTTCGTCTTGGCCGATTTTTTTCATAATAACTGGTAATTCTTGGATTTCGCATCCTTGCTGTACAAGTATCGTTGTTTGTCCGAGTCCTGGTTTTTCGTTGCTCCGCGTAAAATTCCTTGTTATGTTTGAGGTTAGCACATAGGATGTTTGTGTGAAACGACTTCGGCAGCATTGCAAACGATTTAATATACATCGCGACATTGTGGAATATTTAGTATTACTACAAATTAGCAAATATTTTCGCAATTATTTTCATTTTCACATAATTTTCCGTCAATATTTATCGATTTGACGTCAAGTGAAAAAATGTCAAGGAATGGTATTGCCAATGTAAAAATTATGCTAAAAGCTCTACTGTTAGCGCTGTCAAAATTGGCTCCGAAGCTTTAAAAATAGATTTAGTTTGTATTCGAACCAATAAATGGCGGTTCACTAAGAAAACCAGTATGGAGAATACTATTTTTCGCGTCTAATAGCAACTCGAATGCACTTTTGATGCATTGAAAATCGAAATTTAAAAAATGACGAGCTAGCGACTTCAAATTTTGGATTTATAATTTTTTAAGGCCGCTAGAACTTCTGGTATTGAAAATGGACAAAATCGCGCCACCCCATCCACCCCCTTCTACACAAATATTTTGTAGAACCATGTTGTTTTCCTGTTTTCTTCCAAAATGCCAGCATTTTTTACAAGGGCCGTTCTTTAGTTACCCTTTGTTTAATAAGTTCTGTACACAATGTTGAAATTACCCCTATAAAATAAGCGGTATCAAACAAAGGGTACTAAAGAACGGCCCTTGTAAAAAATGCTGGAATTTTGGAAGAAAACAGGAAAATAACACTATCTTTATAATTTCAGTAAAATATATACAAATGTGTTATCCCAAATCATCATTATCTCTATGATTTCAGTTTAGATGTACACAAACATCCACATTATTTCACAAGGATAGCGGAATTTACGGATTAGCGGAAAAGTTAGAAACAATTGTTATTTTGGTTATTTTAACTCATAAAAACAAGTCCAATATATTTTAAACCTTTAAACAAACGACTCCGGGTTAACTTTCGAGAAAAACATCAAATACCTATCCGTAATTTCCAGAAAATTGCAAAATGTCACAGAAAGGGAAGGGACTAAACCCCTTCAACAAACAGGATTTATTGCATTTCCTTCAAATTAGTCGATGATTACAATTTAACTACAAAACTCTTGAGCATTTAAGGGAGAGAAACATGTAGATTGGAAATAAAGCCGATAAAATGAAAAAAAAAACTTAACTATTGTATTACTTACCATTCAGACGCCACACGAAACAATAAGTCAGAATTTACTTGGTGTCTGAAATAAGAAATGTGATTTTGTTCAAATAGTCCTTTAAAATTCGTACAAAACAATTCAACCTATGTAAAAACGATTATAAAGGAACAACGTGTTTTAAATAACTGTTGCGAGTAGGTACGTACCGACAACATATTTTTTTCCCGAAATCCAGCAGATTATGGTGCGATCAAATTTTATTCTCCCCCCCCCCCAAACTCGGTTACGAAAAAATCACAAAATAATATAATTTTAATGGAAATTAATGGAGCATTGAAAAAAAAACCCTTCGCTGGATTTTATAATTAGAAATATTGTTCGCTATAGAAGAAATCTTTTGTGCTAGTAAACTGGCGTAAATTGATATCCGGAATATGAACTCTTTTGTCGAAATGCCTATGCCGGAATATGACTTCTTTGTCCAAATGCCCTCCTATAAGAACAACCCACTTTCACTCATTCCTCACTCTCTCGATTCAATGAATTTTATGTTCTCACATTTTAAGTACATTCCCCTACCCCATTGAAAGAAATCTATTTATAACCCTCCCATACAAAAACACCTTCAATAAAATATTACATAATAAAATGCTTAAAAATCAATAATTTTACCTGTGGTTGGTAATATAAAAATATATGCAATGTAGGTACACAGAAGAACAAACAATAAAATTTGTATTCAATTTGTTTTTGTACAGTCACACAAAAAAGTCTCCGTCTCCGTACATTATTGTTTTAGTCAATTATTCTGATATTTTGTAAGGAATTAAAATTTAAAAAAAAACTCAAAAACTAATTATAATTCACATAAACCTACATAGAAATAAATACTCCATCGTTGGGGTTTGCGATAGACTTTTCCCCTTCCACTAGAGAAGAGACGAAAGCAAATTGAACATTTTCAGATCCGATAAAAAAAAAGGAAAAGTCATGCGCTAACTCAATGAAAGCACTCAATATTAACAATAAACATTCCAGTCGTACGGAGAAATGATGAATTATTTTTTTAACGAATATTGAGCAAATTTATTCTATAACGCGATTTTTTATTTTTATACGAAAGTTTAAATCTCCTACAACGCGATTTTTGACAACGCAACGACATTTTGTAGGAACGTATCTAATGCGTTGCAGGAGGCCTACCTGTATTTCTTTATACAAAATATTGAATGAATTCCATAATAAATAAAAATGACTAAAACAATAGTGGTATGGAGATTTTTTTGTATGACTGTACATATATAATATTATATAGATATACTTACTCATCAATGCCCTGAAAAGATGCGGGCTGTATAATGAGGTTGCTGTCCGAGTTGCGTCCACTCTGCAATCAAAAAATAGAATCATGAAAATAGACAAACGTTCGTTACGTTGTTACACCTAAACGTGAAACGATTTTCTTTTCTATGCATGCCATCATGGCTCAAATGATTTTCTTTTTCGCAAGCTCTATAAAAATAAAATAAAAAGAAAAAACAGCGAAAGAGAAAGAGAGAGAGAGAGAGAAGGAGTGATGTGTGACGAAATGGAATGGGGAGCAAAATAAAAGAATAATAATAATACATTTGACTTTATAACCAGAATAGCCTTGAAAAATACCAAACATAAACAGACGAGAATAACACCTAATAGGCATCGGATACTGGTTGAACTCTCAGGCAGGCGTTCGTTCGCGTAATGTTTACACAAAAAGCATTCATTTTGAGAAACGCGCGTGATTAGGGAGGGGAAATCATTATTGGTAATGTTTTTATTGTGGGGAATGTCTCTGGTGTGTCGGAATGAACTTTGAACGAACATGTTATGGGATCCCCTCGTGCAATATGTGTTTTTTTTGTTTGTGGAATTTCGTTTTTATTTTAGAATGGATTGTAAATAATAATAATAGAATATGTTTAGAAAATGATTATTTTTTATTTTTAATAACTTAGCAATGAGGTAATGTTTATGTAAAATGGCGTTATTTATTTTATTGAAGAAATTGCTTAGTGGTAATCTAAACATTAAAATTGGATTCTGGTGCCAACTCAAAAAGAAAAAAAAAGAAAAAAAGAAAAGATAAAATGAACTTTTTATTTTGTCTACAGTAAAAGCCTTTCAAACGCTAAAAATACGATTAATAATATTTCATCACACTTTTATAGTTTATACAAGCGACAACCGACAACCGACAACCTACAACCATCAATACAATGGACTTTAAATAGTTGGCAACATATCAATCCAGTTAATTAAGTTTAGTAAAATAGAAAAGTACGAAATATCATGTGATTTTCAAGTCGAAAAATGATCATCGTCAAAGACATACATAGAATCGGCAGTGCTCTCAAAAATTTGGCAGTTAATATAAGACTCTTATCGGAAAATATCTCCATTATCAAAAGATCTAAGAGAGAAATATGATTATCAGATGAGAATTGTATGTAGATAATAGTTGAAGAAAAAAATAATCTATTCCATATTCTAACTCCATGAACGAATATCCTCAACAAGAATTATAAAGGGGTAAAATGAGATTTAATGTTCTATAACTGAGAGTTAAGGACCATATAATTTTGAGTCTAAAAATAACTTCGTTGAACTGGATAAAGATATACCTGCCAAACGGATAATCAAAAACAAAAGATTTGTATTCTGTAAGCAAATCGTCTCAAGCCAGAAACATATAGAATTTCTTTGCAACATTGAGTCTTCTATTGTTCATTCATAACCCAAAGAAAAAAACGAAACGCCCGATGTACGTACGAGAGAACTGGCGCAAAGGGAGCACTCTCAAATATTTTTTGAAGTTAAAATCCATACACTTCTCAGTGTTCCATAAACTTTAGCAGGAATTTATTTATTTGTTGGTGGAAATTTGTTTGGAAAAAAAATAAATTCGCGTAACCACTAACCTACTAATGCAAGGATTTTAGTGAGTTAAGAACGTGTCGAATAAAAATATTCATTAATTTAGCAGTAAATATTGTCTCACTTCAACAAGATTATTCAAAGATGAATCCTGATTAAATTGCTAAACTTAAGTTATCAGTAGGTACTGAATATTATCGAAAAATTCTAATTCAAGTAAATTATGAGTAGGACAATTTGTAGACTTAAGTTCATAAATAGCGATTGCACCTATTTGAAACTTAGTTCTAAAAACGCTGTCTATTGAGAAAGAAAAAAAAGAACCACTAACAAATAAAAACGATTCTTCAGATTTCTTATTAAATAGTAATTAAATTTGGCCTAATCTTAAAAAATACCTATTCAGCAAATAAGTACAAGAACTTTTTCGATAATACGCCCTCATCATTTATTTCGTGAGCATCAAAAGCCCGCAGAACTTCCTATTTTTTCTTTCATTTAATTATAATTCTAAATATATTTGTTAATAATACTTGTAGGTGTTAAAGGAAAATCAAATTATTGTCGAATATAAGAAGAAAAAAAAAAGAAAAGCACACAAAGCACGTCTTAAACACCGGTTACTTATCAAGTATAATAATAAGATTCTTGAATATAACATCCATAAGTACATAAATATAGAAAAAGAGATTCCTAAATCTTATCGTTTTATAATACTTTAAATATCTCAATCATCGTCTTATTCATTGAACCCATTACTCTTAGATATAACCTCCTCTAATATTACAGCTGCTATTTTAGTATATAATAATAAATATCGAGCTAAATGTTAAATTCACTGCATATTCATGCAACAACAACAACATAATACTCGCGGTTATTCTATCGTCAAAACACACTCATGAATTTGTATCATCTTACTCATTCTCTCTGCTAAATATGATAGTGTCGTCATCCTCTATTCTACAAGAGAAACTTAACCTATACCTACTACAATTATTATCAATGTGACTATTTTGCGATAATATATAATAAAAAAAAAATGGGGAGACCGACTTTGGTTGGCATTCACCAGACCCCAAACAACAACAAATTTAATGTAATCACCACAACAAACTATACGACATTTATGGGCACAGAGCGAGAGTATATGTACTCTCTCTATAGTATGGTAATATCAAAAATGATTAAGAATTGATTATGCGCAAAAGAGTCACTGTGTAGTCAGTAGTAAAAATCAATGCCGGTGACGCACCACTATATGGATAATGTTCTCAGTGAAAACCCAGCCGATATTCCCGAATTGCCTGGTAAATGTACATACACGTAATAAAATGTATGTTTTTTTTTGTATGTGTTTGTGACATATCTACGAAACGAATCGTTTGAAATCATTCATTTAGTCAAATGGAATCATTCAAGTATTAAACACGTTTTTCTTTTCAATTATTTTTTTTTCTTTGATTATATGAGTACATGAGTGGAAAAGTTTTTAAGTACACACACACACACACAAGTAGGTAGTTTCAAAATAAAATAAAATAGTGATTACATTATAAATGTTACGTCGTCCTACCTACTAGTACTTACCATATCTACAAATATTTCGAGATTAGTCATTTGTGTTATTGATTACATTTTCTATTATTTGAAACAATTCACCTGAATAAACAAAGGAAATCATATGCCGTAAAAAGATAAAATGGCTGACTACTGTGTGGATGATAATGAACAACCGATGATGCACACCGTCAATATATTAGATGTATTGAATGAAGACATTGGTCCGTTTCCATTGTATATCATAAATTTGATGAAATTTCTTGGCTTCGATAATTTTCTATCGATTAAAGATTTTAATGAAAAAGATATTGGTGACATTGAGACATTTGCCCGAAACGAGTTGCCAGCATTGATCGAAGACTGCACCAAGGATAAATTGAAAAGTTTCTACGGAGCCTATTATGTGGAGCCGAAACGTTTTCTGATAATGCCCGGACACAAAAAATTCCTACTTAACATAAAGGACTATTTGAATGAAAAGGGACGTGATTATTTTTATCGACGTTGTCAAATGTCACAGCAACAGCAGCAGCCATCTTTGTTGGAACCGCGACAATATTCAAATAGCTTTAAACAGGAAGAGGCCGAAGATATTGACTATTATGACATAAATGATTCAAATGATGAACAACCGGAATACAAGCGACAACGTGGCAATCCAAAATTTATCCTAAATCATCTGGAATTCAATCCGGTCGAACATGAACTACATATTCGTTCATTGGTGAATCGATGGTTGAGGGCGTCCATTCCGAAACTGAGCAAAGGCATTGTCGTTGAGAATCCCGAAGAATATTCATTACTGTTCCATCATCGACCCGAAGAAGGTAAGCTGACTGCATCACTTCAGTGTGCCATTTGTAAAAATATGATTGGTGTTTCATCGCAACTTCGAAAATCGGGAAGTTTTCGTTGGTTAATTTCGAACTATATGCGACATGTGAAAAAATTACATTTCGACAAAGATGCCGATATGGTGATATATAATTCGGTAGATTTGTGTGGAGTGGCAATGAAAAATGAAATGGACGAAAGTCAAATTAAAAGATTTTAGAGAGGTAGTACGCACTCTCTCTCTCTACCATCTCTAAATAAAGGATCTCACTGGAAATGGATAATTTGTGCCAATTTTATTTTCTATTATTAAACCAAAATACGATAAAATATATAAATGAATAATTAGGGATTATATTTAGTTTAGTTTTTTCTTAACATAACAAAATCTTACATTAAAATGTATTTCTGTAATACAAATTTTAGTCAAAAATACAGAAATAATTAAATTAAATTTATCTATCAATTTATATTTGGACATTTTTCAGATTATCTAAGAAAATTTAAATAGTCGTCAATAAGAATTACAAAGAAAGTCCAAAACAACATTTTCGACATACAAGTATCGGTTCGAAGAAAATTTTAAAGAAGACAAGATTATATTTTGTGGCATTCAGATTTCATATTGAACCCAAGACTCTGATTTTCTGTTACTTTTGTTGGGGAAGCAGCCAGAATCCGGATATCCAATATTTGAAGATAATTTTCTAAACAGAACGTAAATAAATCTCTAAATAGATAGATTTTCCACAATAATGTTTTCTCCTGTCACCGTTTGTAGGCAGGCAGCGAAAAGCAGAAATCCATGAACATAGGAATAAACACCCATCCCATAACTCTTACCGCCCTCCCCTCCTCCCATCACAGAAAATCAAAAATGTTCTTTATTATATTATTATGTAGCTCTATTTCTAGCGCAATGAGCATAAATCTATCGGTGAATAACATAAAATAAAATAAAATATAATGTTAATGTGATGCAATATTGTTTGTTAATGTTTTTAAACGAAACCGGTCATGGTAATGTAATGTGTAATGAAAATACACACATTCATTATAACATTTGTTGTGTCTGGTTGTCTTGTCACGCCATATAGGTATTTCTTTGTTTATATTTTGTTTCATCTGTTTTTTTTTTATCACTTTATTTAGGTATTATTATTCTTCTTATTAAAAGAACATTTTCGAAATAAGAAAAAAAAAAAAATTCTTTGCTGGTTATTACATGAGCCATCACGTGATACAATACATAAAGTATTATTATGTATGTAGTACAAGTACAGTGCCCCTCTTGCACCAAACGTGTATGTAAATAATGTATTATTTTCGTTTTATAACTAATTTGAAATATACCTCGATGTTTTCTTTTTTTTTTTTTTTTTTTCTATTTTGAATAAATGCATAATAAAATTGTTAGTCAATTTGTCCTCGTATTTGCATGCGGTCCATATTTGTGAACAACAAATTTGGCCTTGTATTAGTAAAATGTTATTATTATTATTATTGAACCTACACCTCAATATGGTACGAAAAAAAATGTTACCACTGATTCAACGAACTTAATTGAAAGATCACACACACACACACACAATTAAATTTATTTATCTTTACTAATAATTTTGCGCTTCAATAGAAAATAAGTAATCCACCAAATCATTATTATTATTATTATTGTATTATAAAGAGTTGACCTACATTTCTGAAATTACATCAGGTGTTTAGGTTTTGGTTATAATTATATATAGCTGTCAGTCTGCCGTTAAAGTCATCTGTCATTTTAGACACGCAAAAATGTACAAATAGAAATGTTTTATAGGATACATCATACATATATGATCAATATGAACATATACATAAATACATTAAAACATTAAGTGAAAGATAAAACAATTTCTTTGTGGGAATTGCCACAAAATAAGAATATAGGAATAGAATTTAAAAAAAATACTTAGAAATATTGTTATGACCTAATAGTGTTAAGTTTGTAGGATGAATGACCTGCTATGTGTATAGAATGTGCGGTGAATGTTTAATTTAAAATAAAATCTAATTATGTAGATAGAAAAAAATTTCAAATTTTCCACATGAAACCAAGGCTTCCTTTTTATATTTCATATATAATACGGAAGCAAAACCTAAAACAACTAAAGAATACATACTTTAAATATCACAATAGCTATCATAGGTGCAAATGCAGCGCTAAAACCGGGTGCCTAATGACAAAGTGTCAAAAATACATTCAATCCATATTTGGTGAATCCAGCTTGTAATAGTGAATAGTTCCAAAAAAAAAATTGTCTAAAGCAGGGATTAACAAGAAGGTGGCTCCCAATAAATGCAATCATTTTAGTTTAATCTGGATAGATAAAATACAAAAATCATTTATACAAAATGCAAGCGCATCTCGAAAAAACAATCTACGCTATTTCTATTTTTATTTACTTTAAGTAATATTGCAAGTCTTTACTCTTCATTCGGATTACTGGCGGTTGTCCCTTTTGTCTAATTGAAAGAAACAACAAAATAAGAGAGTGAAACAAAGAATGCGCATAATGTCGCATATCTCCTGACACCAAGGAAATTAATAAGTATTAGACGCATAGCAATACATAGCAATAATTATGTATAATGAATTATGGTAAATAAGCTAACTGAGTCAGAGACTTATTGAAAACATTTTTTTTTTCGGGAGCAAATATTGTTAATATTTCTTTTGGGCGACTAAGTGAAAATTTTAAAAAAAATCCAATTTCTTGAAAAATTTGTATACGATAGACGCGTGAATGTGTACATTGCGCCTGGAAAGCACAAGCGGTGTTAACCCATTAACGCCTAAGAGAAAAACGGCTGAACTAAATTTGGTAATTTTCACAGCATGGATGCAAAGGGGCATAAAGAAATACTACAACAACAAAATATTTTTAGAGTACTTTTTCATTGCACTTAATTATTTGAGTAAATATTGTACAAGAACATTCTCAACATTTTCAACATTCTCAAATGGGGACATCCGGCGTTAATGGGTTAATCCCTGGTCTAAAGTATAGCCTAAAGTAAAACAAAAAAGAGAGCTCCATCTTATAGTAAATGTGGTGCGTTTTGTTTGTTTTTTTTCTAGACTTTAATAAATTTACTATGATTGTGCCTGGTTTAATTTTTATTTATAAATTAAAATATTTTAATATGAACTCTCTCCATACCCCTCCGAAATTTATTAATTGTACGAGTATATAAAGAAAATTTATTAGAACAAGGAGGTTAATGTACCTTGTAAGTAAAAATCTACTTACTTAAACCTATTAAATAGAAAATAGAACTTATTAAATGTTTAATCTTTCGATATTTGAGATTCCTGGAACAAATCAATGATTTTTAAAATATAACATTGTAATCCATTGGGTAGACCTCAATATCGATATCAATATACATATGCAAATGTATATCAATTCAACTCACTTAACAACAACAAAAATATCAAAAATTATTCATGATGTACTTATGAAAAGTCAAAATCTCAAATATATATCAAGTCAGCTCTTTCTATACAAGGTCACCAGTCACAGTTTATAAAACACAACAAAATGTAACGATATTGATGGGAAAGTGTGTGCGTGTGTTGCGTGTATACGCGGCAAAACCTACAATTCGCAAAACAAAGGTAATTATTATTTGAGCCAAAGTGAAAGCTCTATTAAATGTTTTTATAGTTTTTTATATTGCATTTAAATATGTTTTCAATTATTATTATTATTATTACCTATTATATAGACCACTCTGTTTTGTTGAATTATTTAAATATTTCTATGCGTCGTACAACCAATAACGATTTCCATTATGCCTATTTTATATTTAATGTCATTTCTATATTACAATGTTGCCATTATGGGGCATTAGCATTACGTATAGTATAGAGATAGTTAGTTTGTTTTGCGAACATTTTATAAGAGGTGTGTGTATCCAATCATAATAGTGTACAATATACTGGAATGTCATACCATATACATTTATATTGTTTACGGTTTATTTATTAAATAATAATCTTAAACCTCTCTACGTTAACTTATATAAACTATAATCAAATACATACTTAGGACATTTTTATGTAGCTCAAGTTATTGTTATAACCTTACGTACCCGTACTTTAATTTGGATTGGGCAAAAAATCAATTTTACATCTATTTTTGTCTGCGCCAAGTTTGTTATGGAGCTCTAGCTGTGTGTAATGGGAATATCGTTGTTGGGTTCAGTTTTACATAGAATTCATTAATTAGGTATGTATACTGACATAGACTACATAATGTAAGTACATAAGAAAGAAAAATTGTTGAATAGATTTTATTTCTATGAGATTCGCTGAGGTGATTTTTTTTTTACATGCATACCTACAAAACCGACTTAATATCATTAAAACATCACATAATAATTCGGGGAAAAAAATTCTTGTTTAGATTTTCCTAATTTTTCCTTAGATTTTCAATAAAATTTTCTTTAAAAATTCATATCTTTTAAACTACAGAACCATTGGTCGGAGAACTATTTTTACCAGTTGGCTGCTTCGAATATCTATGAGAAAAAAATATTTGGCCGGCCGGTTGTCGTTTGGGTATGACATTTTGATAGAAAAAAGGTTTTAAAACATCAAGCCAGTAAAAGTTTTTTTTTTTAAATTGGGGGATTTAAATTTAGGCTCAACGCTACACGCAAATTAAAGCTAAGGACTGTACGAATCCAGTGATGTACAGTTTGTTTGAGTTTATTACGTTTTTAGTATTTTTTTTTTTGAATTTTTCAAAATAAACTTTCCTTTTTTGTTTAGGACTTAGCCATTTTCAGGGCTTCCATAATAAATGTATTGAGATTTATGTGAAATTCGATACCATCACAAATTGATTGAAAATGTTAAGATTATTTATTTTAAGATCAAATTTATTCGAGAAAAAATTTTTTTGTTCAAATTTTCCTAATTTTTCCATAGATTTTTGATAAAAGTTCCTTAAAATATTTATATCTCCTAAACTACGAGACTATTGTTTGGAGAACTATTTTTTTTTCAGTTAGTTGCTTAAATTAAAGATGAGACTTGTACGAATCAACGGTGTATAAATATTTGGGTGTACCTCGGCGTTTAGTAATTATTTTTGATTTATCAAAATGGAAACTTATTTTTTGATCGAAATTGAAGCCGTTTTCAGACGTTTTGTTTCTTCTTAATGTCACTGTAAGTCTTTAAATTGCTTTAAGTCATAGCTTCTTTAGGGTTATTATTAGACATTTCATGATACTTTTTCATAACATTTATGGTGGACATCGCTATTAAAAATAATAATGCCTTCTGGTAATTTCTAAGGTACCTGTGTATTTGTACGAACATTTCTCCATTTCTCCATTGTATAAGACTACTATATAAACAATTATACCTACTGTACATTTAAGTAACAGTATAAATATCTTAATTAATTAGTATAGTAATTGTCGTCTGATATGAAAGTCACACACCTCTCTACCTACATAAAATCCGTATGTACGTACAAAATATAGGTAATCTGGTTGTTTTATTATTGTTTTGGTTGGCGACAATTTCAAGGTTTAATTTACACTTGCGTATTAATAAATATTATATGTACCTATATATATATAAAAAAAAAATAATAAAAAATTAATGGGTTAAAATGCCGGTATTTATATTTTGGTTCAAAACATATGTGCACACATACAGGACGGTAATTTTTATCACAAGCACACAACAATCATAAAATTAACAAAAAATAAATAAGAAAAAAAAAAACTTCTGTTTTGATAAGAATTTTTGTTGCTAAGAGAGAAACATATAAATATGTATACTCATTGTAAATTGATTCAAACAAAGTATCACATGTATACTACATGAACATAAAGTACGTTTCTGTATCATTAATAATTAATTAATATTTAAATATTGACATATTTTCTTGGCGGTATATTTTATGTATATGTATTGAAGACATTTAGGAGACGTTAATATTTAGCAGAAATAGAAATAGGGAAATTAGTCATTGATAATAAATAGTGATTAGTCAAACAACAAAAGACCGTCAAAATTACTTGAAGCAACAACAACAAAAACCAGTAAAGAAGGAATAATTAACTACACCGATTATAATTTTATTATTTACGACTTTGTCCGTGCCTATTTTGTCCGTAGTTACAACAAATATATTTTGAGAAAATTGAATACAAATGATTAAAAACACTAAAAATGACATAAAATTGATTGCAGCGTCATAACGGTAGGTAATGGAACTTTTCGGTCTATGAATGTTTTTAATCTTTTGAATTTTTGTTACGTTCATTTTTCTCTAATCTGCATAAATTTCGAGTAAATAATTAAAAAACCCTAGAAATTACAAACAAACAAAAATGATTGCAACGCCATAACGGTAGGTCGTGTAAGTTTTTTTGTTTATGAATGAAATCTTCATTTTTGTATTCTCTATAATTGTTGTTATGTTCATTTTTTCTACATTCAGATTCAGACTGTCTTTCGAGTAAATGATAAAAATTAGGTGAACAATGTACACCACAGTCTCCTCTATATATAACTTCAGCCGTTTACCCGGCATCATGATCACGGATGAATGGACGAACGCATATTTCGACTTTCGAATAACAAAAAAAAAGAAGACAAATCTAATTTTTCTACGATGAATATTAAGGGGTGTTACAAACTACGTACCAAAGTTATAATACCTTTTGATTAACATCATATGGGTATATAAAAAGTAATGCATATTTAAATATTTCATCAAATTGGAAGACATTTTTCTTGTTACACCTTTCACACACATTTTTGGTTTTTTTTTCGAAACTTCTACATTTCATCTCTGACAAGGGTTAGGACGTAAAGGCGTTAGGGTATGGCGTCTCTTAACGAAAATGATTCATAATCAATGTGACTGTTTGTTGACTTTGTTGACTGTGTTTATTTAATTTGTTTGGTAATAAATAAACAAAAAAAAAAAAATGTTAAACTTTTTACATACTACATCCATACATACGAGAGTATACCTACCTACCAACAAGTAATTACATATAGGCAGACAAACAATGTATAGGAATAATTTTAAGAAGTTTTTAGAGGCGTACTTAATATTTATGTGTTTATTTATATACATAAGAAAATTAAACATGACTCAACTCAATGTCAGTTAGTACCTACATGCAATAAACCAAAAAAAAGAAAAAGAAAAAGAAAAAAGAATTGTTATGGTAATTTAACTATTTGCGAGGTGATATTTGTAAATACTCTATCCATTAGTCAGCGAGCTCTAATACCACATAGTTCGATTTCTATTAGTTGTCTGATTCATGGGTTATTATTAGAGGGCAAATATCTAGAAAAAGTAACTAACATTTTTGTAATATTCTTAATCCAGCAGTTTCGATAGAGTATAGTGAAATGTGATGATGGGCAGGCGTCCATTTTTGGGACCCAGAACCTGCTATTGGAATCCGAAGGCTACATTACTAGGGGAGAGGTCACATACTCTAATCAGACAGTATGTAATGGGATGAGGAGCTGTATACTATGTCTTTCCTTTGATGTCTTTCCTGTAAATTTTTAATACAGGTATCCCTCCTATAACACGGTAGATAGGTTCTAACATAAGAGAATTTTCTTATCATGTTATAGAGAAATCGTACTATAGTTTACCGAGAATTTCCGTGTTTTTCTTATCGTGTTAGATTGAAACCGTGTTGTAGAAGGGCTACTTGTAATATAAAAATATTATATATTTTTTTAACAGGCTCAATATTATTTGAGTTGGAGTACAAATTTCAATGAATCACAATGATCAATGAATCACAAATTAGCTCCTAATCCAGCCAAAAACTTTTAATTTCACATCTCCGCATTAATTTTTTTTCGATCATGGGGTAGCTATTTGGAATTACATATACATATTTGCATGTCTAGTAATAGGGAGTATACAGTAAAGTTTAAAAAAACATAACGCGTTTAGAGTTTCAGGGACCATATATTACCTATTCACGTACAGAGAACTTCCATTTCCGCGTGGAATCTCTTGACATTATTAAAATTATTGTTTGTATGTATATTCATGCACCAGGTACCAAATCAATACAAATGATTTCAACTAAAATCATTGATGTATTGCAAAAGACAATATGCTTGACCTCAAATGTTTTGTAACACAACAATCAACCAACAAAATGAAATAAATTCTAAAGAAAAAAAAGTACATAACCGATTTCAAGGCAATTGAAGGTTACAGATTAAATTCTGTGGCTACCACAGTCTCTATTTGAATTTTATTAATATAAAAAAATTATACGCAGCAGGAGATATCGGGCATTATAGCGTACCTACCTAAATTAAGTAAAAAGACGCTATACCAACTGGCTCAAAAGAAAGAAAGGAAAAAAAAAGAAAAAAAAACGCGCGCATTTCCATATCTCAAAAGTGACAATCACACAAATAGAAACTTATCTCAGCGGCACAACGCATGTGACTGCTGAGTGCTGACTATTATTATTATTATTATTATTATTATCATCATCATCATCATATCATATGCTTGTGTTGTTTACAAAAATATTTATATCTACTCTACATACATACATAGATCGATGAGTATTATTGTTATTATAATGTACACTAAATCAGGACACATTAATTTGTTTATATTTTTGTATTTTGATGACGCAAGTAGTAACTTTGCTAGTATAATTTACCTACTTAATTAAGTTTGTTTAACTGATTGCTTATTGGTTTGTGTTGTTTAAATAGTGATGTAATTTTAGTTGTAATTTAAACAATAAATATTTTTCGCCAGAAACTTTGTTCGTATTTATTTTAATTAGAGAAATTCAATACAAAAATAATTATTGCTATTTATGTATGTACTGTACATACAGGTAGACCTCCTATAAAGGGACACTCTTTCAACTCGGCACATTTTTCCGTATAACGGCATGTAAATTTTCCTATAACGCTGTATTTTTGATTAACGTTCAGCGCCTGCGCGTCATTTAAAAAACGTATCAAATGCATCGTATAGGTAGGAGGCCTACCCACCGACCAAATGGCTCAGTAGATTGAGTGGTTGCTTTTGGAGCGGGAGATACCGGATTCAAGTTCGACTGGGGTTGGAAATCGAACAAAGTTTTTCTCTGGTGTGTTGACTTTAATCTGTGGCTGGGTGGTTGGATTGCACTTAAAAACGCATTTTCACACACACAAAGAAGATATCAACATAAAAATGAGATACATGTATATTCAGTGGTAATAAAACGGGATAATTGTGCAAATTGGTAGGTCAAGATAGTTCTTGCCACGAAAGGAGGAGACCTACCTGTATATTGCAGCCTTACGTGTTTTTTTTTTTACAATTTTGCATTGAGTATCAGAGTATCGAGTTAATATTTATTTATGGTGAATTTATTATTCTCACGACACTTTTGTGTAAAATTTCATCATAATTTAATATTCTTTTCACTGACCATTGGTTCTATCATTTGCCAATATTTTCTCAACTCGATTCAGTGTATTTTTTTAAAAAACAAGCTGACACAAAAAACCCGAAGTCAATAAACTAGCGGCCTAAAAATGTGTGGTCGAGTAGAACGTTCTGTTTTAAAATATGTACAGACATATTTTGTCTATTTTTGAACATTTAAAACAACAAAAATTTGTCATTTTGACATCATTTAATTCATTCAATTCTCATTTTTGACAAGTGTGTAATTTGCGATTTTTTTTTTAAATTCGTCACAAGCACAACCCTGTCAAAAATTAGCAATAATTATAAATGTTCGATGTTGTTTATGTTTTTCAAAGCTACAACATGGCGCATGATGTCATTTAAACAAAAGCCGCCATCGTAAATTGCATTTTGCACTTTACCCAAAGAAAACAAAAATCATTTTACTAAATAATAACATGAAGAATTTTTTTCTTAAAAAATTTTTGAACATATTTATTATGCCCATCCTCATAAAAACCAGAGAGAGAGAAAGAGAGAAATAAGAAGAAAAAAAACGTTACAGCTTCATGGGAAATTCATCAGCAGCCATTCGGCATTATGTATTTAACTTGTACGCGGGTACGATAAACCCGAGCAAAAAAACAAGAAATGAAATGTAGACTCAGGCAAAAAAAAAAAAAATAAATAAAAATAAAAAGAAAAGATCAAGAAAAATCAACAAAATATAATATTGAGTTTACTTACCAATGTTAATATTAGTGAAGGATTTTTTTCTTTGATGTAACTGGAAATCTGTAAATAAAAAAAAAACCAATTTTTTAAAATTATTATATAGAGGAAATGTACTTAGAGGAAAATATGAATTTTGTTTGCAAACAAATAGAGAACATTAAGTATTAGGATATATATATTAGATGTTTATATTATGTACATTACTTATTTATTTAATGTTCAATATCAATATCATTTTCTTTCAACCCACACAACTCAGCTTGTACTTGTATTAGCACATGGAGATAATAAGATTGGTTTCTAACGAAGCATTTCAAAAAATGGTGAATATTTTTTCTGCAAATTATTTGGTCATCATTTTTTAAAGCTTGAATTTGAAACAAAAACAAAAATTGCTAAATACCTGTTTGGCAGAATTGTATTTGATAGAATTGCAATTATTTCGAAAAATACAAGAAGCTATTTGAAGTTTTTGGTTTGAAAACAAACAAAAAAGGATGCCAAGTGAAATTATTGGGGAAAGGATTTATTGTTTAATTTGTAAGAAGGATAAGTGGTAGGTCTAATATAGAAACCCACATTTATATTATTTTTTTGTCGAAATTTTGTTATTAAGTGGGAGATCCATTTTTACGAAGTCGAACTAATGAAATACAGAAATGAATGAACACTACAATCATACGTTCTTCTCCTCGAGGGAAGAATAGAGAAATGATCCGATAGTAATTTCTATATACTAATACTGATGGATGATTACATTTGTAATGCGACTGTTGGTGCAGAAATATATTGACATTAGATAGCAGAATATTATACTTCTATGCTCTATGTCTATAGCTCATTGAATAGAACAATCAAAAACCATCATATAAGACAATCATTCGTCTAAACACGACTTATTGCAGCGAAACGTGGGCATTAACAAAAAAACATAATACATTTGAACGAAAAATCTAACGATCAATAAGTGGACCAGTGCAACCGGGGAATGTATGAGGATTTTTAAGAAATTTTTTGCACAAAAACAATCTTTGGAACAATTAAATCAGACTAAGATGGGCAGGACATATAATCCGAATAAACGACAACTGAATAGTAAAAAGAGTATTCAAGAAAACGATTGAGGAAGTACATGCATTGAAGAAGATCTACAAGAGCATAGTGCCGTAGGCTGGAAACCGTTGACTGAGGATCAACTGATATGACGAGAAGTTATGGGGTCAGGGTTATGAAGGCTGATATGTAAGTAACATGCATTTGATAAGGAATTAGTGCGAAATGAGTGTAGGTAACATCAGCGTAAAGTAAAATAAAGACAACATGACCCCCGTCTCAATGTCTGTTGTTTATACTTGATGTATTGATGGTAGATGTACTGTACATACAAATATATAGTAGATGTGTGGGCAGATTGTATAAAAATGTTTTGTCAATTTATCTTCTCAAGATGCGATGACCATCAGATATCATTGTTTGTGTATTCGGTACCTACATAGAATGCCGTTGGAAGTTCCACTTCTACAAAATGTTTCAAGTGTAAATTCTACCAATTTATTATTAATTCAAGCAACTACAACAACAACAACAACAAAAAACCACACCATTTACGGTTACAATAACAATCGTTCACTTTAATAATGTTATTGTTTCTTATATTGTTCTTATCTAATCTATGTAAAGTTTTTAATTGGTTTATTTTAGCGGTACAATTGTTCCAACACATGCATACATACATATATATACCTACTACAGTACCTATAGAATCATAGTAAAATACAAAAATGCACTGTGAACGACATTTACAAGATGAAAAGTACATCCATACATATATACAGAATGGACAGACAGATAGTAAATAGGTATGCATGGTATTTATGCAATTAAGTTCATTCATCACCATCAAAGCCATAACAATTTTGCGGACAATAATATTTAAAATTGCATTTAGAGAGAGGAGAATAACAATCACTTCATAAACAATAACAAAAACACGTTTTCATATTTGAATCGTGCATGTAGAAGAAAATGCCATATTAAATGGTGAAAAACACATCGCAAAATATTTCCCATACAAATAATGTGGTGAATTGCACATATTTATCGACAGGTATATAATATAAGTACATGTAGGTATTTGTACTCGTATCAACTTAGAAATAATAAATTTTATATTATAAATAATTATTTGTATGAAGGTAGACGGGATTGGTGTATATTTTGAATCAACAAAGTTACATTGTGTGTTCACAATGCGGCATGTACTACAGTACAAGAAGAATGTGCTGGGCATAAATAAAATGATTTTTTGCGAGATTGTTTTTTGTTGTTGTTGTTTGTAAAGTCAATTTTAAAATATCTACAGGGTGATTAGAAAAACCGTGTATATATTGGCAATTAAATGGCAACTAATGGTTGCGTAACTTGTTAAAATATTTAATATTACGAAATATTAAGAATGACGCAACAAACGTACATACACATTCGTCAATATTGTACATTTCGGTTTCAATTTCAAATTAATAGAAACATAAATGAACGTGTCAGAAGCCAAACGGTTTAACTCCACAAAATGAAAAGTTAAGATAATTGGATGTTTTGTAAAAAATGATTGTGAAAATTTTTCTTCTGATTATATGTAGTCTTGTAGTTAGAATAGCTTACGAATCAGATTCTGACACGTCCAAATGTTGAAAATAAAACGAAAGTTATCTTTAAGAAATTAGAAAAAATAAATAATATTTAAAGTGATATTACTGTTTTGACAACACTTTTTCTTTATTTATTTATAAGTAAAAACATTCAAGATAGCTCAGCTATCAGGTTGAAAAGATAATTTTTTTCTAAGATGTCAACAAATGTAGCAAATATTTTTCTATACTTGTATTCTAAAGATTAGGGGCAACACCATCTATTTTTTGTTTACATAGGTATATGTACATAATAAATAAATAGAGGGCCAAAAAACAATATTTTGAATAGGAGTATTTTATTGATCATCGCCCTGTACAAAGAGGTACATTATGTCGACAAGAAAGTTTTTTGTACATAAATTTCGATGTGGCAGATCGATCGATACAAAATACGAATTTAGGTTATTTACCCCGTTTTTTTTTTTTTTTTTTTTTTTTTTGTCGCGATTAAAGGAGGTGACGAAGGCCAAGAATTATGTATGTGGCAAATATATGTATGGCGTATGAGGGCAGAATCAATAACCGAAAATTTGAAAATTTCTTGTTTTTTGGCATACAATCATACATACAATCATGTACGAATAACAAAAAACTATCACGTAATAATGTTAATTTGAATAAAGAATAAAGTGTAAATGTAAATGATCATTTAGTCAATTAAAAATTATTACTGCGGCAAATTATTCAATGTCTCGAAAAATCATTTTAATCAAGAAATTAGTTGCCGGTTTTTATAATAAATTTTTTGTTTTTATTTAAATGCCCTCAAGATACATAATACATAGTAACATAGTTTTAGTAATGGTTTGGCCGTGTTTAATACAAACATTTTGATTAAGATTGCATGCATGAACAATCCCATGCACATTTCTGTTTGGATACGAAAGTTCTGGAATTCCAAAGCCGGCGCGCAAGAAAACCTATACAGCGCACAAATATAATGCATTTATTTTATATAATACTTGGTGGTATATAAAGAACAGTGTCTCAAACCATTTGTGTGAGAAGGCTATAATGTGGTTTGGTTATTTTTATTTATATTTTTTTTTTCTGCAAACTGGCAAAAAACCTGAAATTGCCTACGGTTGTTGTATATATAAAATTACACCAACAAGAAGTAGATTTTCGTTCGATTTTGATATAATTTAGATTGTAAAAATAAACATTAAGTTTAAATATTTCGGAGAATAAAAGCTGTAAAATTTGATTATATTGCATATAATGACCCTAATTCTGACAGTTTTATCGCGTGCGACTAAACAAAAATACATATGGGGTGCATCGTGCATTATATAAGAACGCCCACACGTATTTATTAGTATATCTTTACCACTTTACATAAATAATCACAAATGTATACCTAGTTGCTACATATATTTATTATATTGCCTATAAGAGTATTCAGAAAAATGTCTATTTTACCAATTATTAGTATACATAGTTTGTAACCATTTTTAAATGGCGATCGTTACAAATTACAATCACAATTAATTAATTATATTGAATATATAGTTAAAAGCCTTTCCATTTAAATAATATAACTCGCAACATCTTAAAATATATTAAATAGGTAAAATCGGAAATGTTTGTGTTTATGACAATTTTTCAAAAAAAAAAATTCTCAATATTTTATCTGCAATGCACTTTTTCTTGTCCTCATCAACTACAGCTTTAATTTTCATACTGTTTAAGAATAAACAAAAATCTCAAACACAACATTTTGATTTAAAAAGTTTTATTTTGTCAAAATTTCAAAAAAAAAAAAACTTGCCGTGCACAATAATATTTATAATGAGCCATTGGTCATAGTTCGTCCACAAATAGTCTCCATCTGAGGCAACTTTTAGACCGTGATCTATAGTAGTTTAATAGCTAACAGTCACTACAAAAAAATAACGTTGTGTGTGAACATACTTCTCAAGAGAAGAAATATGTCAAAAAAAAGGAGTGCGTTCAATGAAAATTTAAAAAATGTTAAGTTTTGGTAATTTTTTAATGAATTCATGAAAAAAAAAAAAAAATTTACTTGAAACTTGCTCTTGATGGAAAAGTCTTGACTTGTAGGCGAATAGACTAATTACCGATATTCAAAATTGATTAATCCGACAACACTTTAAGACCATGACTGATGAATAGAAAATATTTGTTGCTAATTTTCGATAATTATAATCAAACAAACACGACATAATATGATTCGCGGTATATTTCCATGTAGGTTAGTTTGTTTATTTTTCTAGTTATTCATAATATTTAATAGCAGAATAGCACACATACATATGTACATTTGAAGTACATGCAATTACACATTATATATACAAATACTCTGACATCATATCGAATCATATATTTATATAATCGTTCATGAACAACTACGATAAATTGAGGGCAAACTAACAACACAACTGTACAATAATTTAAAGAGTCTCTTATAAAATACTCTATAAATACATAAAGAAATATAATAAATAATATACATATTGGACTAATTGAGATACTATTGATTTAATTGTATGTATTTAGTATGTTTATTATTATAACATTTTCGAATATGTACACATTTTCTTTCGGTATTCTTAAGTTGATTCATTAATTCCATATGAAGTTTAGATTTTATGATTATTGTTTTTATTTATATTTTGGTTTTTTTCTATTATTGTTTGGTTGACCTTTGTGTTGTGGTTTTTTTATGTTTACATATGTACAGTACATATCTCTGTATTATTGTATTATATTGTTTATGATCCAATTTGATAGTTATTTTACTAGTAAATAATCAAAAAATAAGTAAAAGTAGAATATCCCTAGGTACATCTAATCGAGATGTAAAGTAAACTGCCAAAAAAAACTATTGAGTGAATGTGATTCGAAAAAGAAGGTTCATTATATGTAGTTTTGGGAAAAAACAAAAAATTTAATCGACGTTGTTTGACGATGTCGAAATCCGTTCAAATTAATCTAATTGAACCATTGCAAAATTTTAAATTATGGAAGTAGCAGGTGGATCGCCCACACACTCATCTTGTGTGTACTTTTTTTTCAAAATGTTACCAATAAATTTAGCTAATTGGATTTTCAGTATTTAATTAATTTCAGAAATAAAAATTGAACTATGACGATAACTAGCACAGGCCTGCACGCTGCACATCTAACCCAGAAAATAACCCAGAAATATATTTTAATGCATTAAAATGTAACGTCCCTCTCAGAGACGCTACAAATATTGTATATAACATTTATATAAATTGTTAACATTATTAAGTTAAAACGTCCTATGTCTAATAAATGTCCTATCTAAATTTCCCTTCGCCATCCATGTTTGACTCAAGCT
>JANSTT010022337.1:12623-42303 GCA_026745375.1 Platyura marginata | reverse complement strand
TTGGAAATAATAAACAAGTACTCATACGGGTATATTATAATCGGCGTAGCCAATTTTTTCTTCTTTACTGGTTTTTATAACAAAAACGCAAGAGTGAATATACAATTGTTGTGAAAAAAAATGAATAAATTTCTACTTAGAATTTCACGAGAAAGACAATGGTGTTAAACATTTTTTTCTACAATGAGTATTAAGAGACGTTACAAACTCCCTACTAATGTTATAATACCCTTTGATTAACATCATACGGGTATACAAATAGAGAATAAATGTAATTTACCTTATTAACGGAACTGGATATGCCTGAGCTTGACACAATAAACCAAAACTACTTTTTTCAGATCGAACGTAAATACTTCCGTCACTTGAAAACGCTGGAGCTTTTGCACCAAGTGGTTCTAAGTAGAAAAAATATTGAAAAAAAACCAAAAGTAATAAGTAGGTACTAATATCTTGTGAACTGTTGGAAGAAGACAAAAAAGTCAAAATTTACTATGATTCATTGATATTTCAATGTAAATAAGAGAAAAGCGAAAGTCGAAACTCAATGAAGACACAGCTCAGAGAGAGTTGCATAAAGAGTCAATCACCTTTTACAACTCCTACATGCCCATACCACTACCAGTCATATTACGATGCATTCAGATGCGCTCACAAGGTCAACAATGCGCAGAAATCTACAACGTACAGCACCGCACTACAAGTTTACAAATACGTTGTAGTAGTTTACAACTTTGTACAACTCATTCAAAAGTTCCATTTGCCATTCAACAAGTTTTTGCCGGCTGTTGTTTACTATTTACCGCACACCCAGTCAACGCATCCCCCTACTTATATTAAATCAGCTGTGCCCGGCACGTGGTTACTATTCCAATAAAACGTTGGAATAAAATCCACACGTAAAATGTCTACATTTCTGTGGCGATAATTGATTGTAGGCTTAAATGAAATATGAATGTAGGTTTTTTTGTGGAGGTATTTTAGATTATTATAATAATCTTACATTTTTGTATAGTATAGTATGTGACCATGAGAAAAGCTGTGTTTATGTGCTAAATCTACAGAGATTGAAATAAATTAAATTGAATAGAATATTTTTGATAATTAAATCTGGAGAGAAATTTTACGATTAAACAGACTACTTAATCTTTAAAAGATAAATAGGCAAGTAGGTAGGTAATACAAAAATTATCAACGCATCTATAGAAATAAACAATAAATAATAAATACGAACCTAAATACAGGGATGGGAAATGACTGAGCTGGACAGAGTATTGCTAAATTGTTATCGCGTCGTCTTTCGATTTTTGAAAATTTATTATCACTCGGCACTGTGGGTGTTTTTGCGCCAACTGGTTCTAAATTTAAAAAGAAAAATCGTTAATAAAACTGCTATTCACCTGAATGTTGGTACGGGGAATGCTTGAGCTGGACAAAAAATTACAATCATGTGACTTTGTTGACGTTCAATCCACGACTTTTTAATATCACTCGATAGTAATGTTGGACTTTTTGCTCCTACAGGTTCTGTAACGTTAAGAAGTTTAACAATAAAAATTGTTGCAAAAGCAAATTTTAATTTTTGGAATATAACTACAAGAAGTGAGTGAAACAATTATACTATAACTGAGTAGAAAATAAGATCTTAACTCTAATTCTCTCAAAATTGGTTCGAATTACTCCAATCATTTGTACGAAAATTCGATGGTTAATGAATTAGTGAAATTTAGCTTACCTAAAATTTGGAGCAGGGAATCCTTGGGCTGGACAAAGAAAGGTTAGTGACTGATTGAGACGTCGTTCAATACCAGACCATTTAATATCACTTGACAATGTCGGTGATTTTGCACCAACCGGTTCTTTATAAGAAAACGAACTAATTGTTAATACAAACTCACATCCATAGTTCTAACATTACTATTAATGTATGTATATTTTCAAAAAACTTGCTTGAATGTTAATTAGGATACCCTTAAATTAATAAATAACTAACGAATTTTTCTTACCTAAAGTATGGAGCCGGAAATCCCTGCGCTGGACATAGCAAAGATATAGCTTGTGCTCTGTGTAAAAAGATTGGCTTCGAGACTAAATTGGGCATTCTTGGTGCCGTACTTGAAACGGGCTCTAGAAAGTATATAAATAATTCGCATGGATTTTCAGTAAAATAATATTTAAATAAAAAACATATAGTATTACATTTTAATCAATCCCCTCCAAAATTTTGAAAAGTTATATTTGACTACATTCAGTACTTTTACAAGGACATTATAATAATGTTTTTAAGCCTATATATAGTATAGAAATACACGCTAATTATAAGATAAGAAGACAATTGAAACGTATTTAAACTCTATCCAAAAAGAATTCTTCGAAAAAAAAATTGTAGAGTGGTCACATCCTTATTTTACTACACTAACCTAACAGCCAAACGGACCAAGTAATTGTTGTGTATAATAATATGTAGTTATCCCCTTGTAATATGTGCATATAGGTATCTTAGTTCTAGATATTGTGTCATTGTTGTAATTTATTAACATACATATTATCCGAAAGACGAAAAACCGAGTAATCCATATGTCATTAGGTAACAAGAAAAAAATCGCAAAATTCATACCTAAATGCTGGCATTGGAAATGCTTGTGCCGGACAAAGAATATTGGTTTCGTACCCAGAACCGACGGTCGCAAATTTTAGTTTGTCAGCTACATTTACTTTTGGTGTAACACTGCCAACCGGTTCTAAAATAATTTTAAAAGTAATACATTATGTACATTTATGTTATGATGGAACATGTATTTTAGAGTGTAATAAATTGGTAAATTGTAGTAGCATAATATAGAGATTTTGACCCATAGGAAGTAAATTAAGTAGAACATGAAAACATGTTTTAATGAATACTCACAATACTTTACATTAAATTCTTCAAAATGGATATTTAGAAACAAATGTATTTAAAGTGACGAATTTAATGATACATATCTACATACGTTTTGACAAGAACAAAAATCGCAAAATTCATACCTAAACGCTGGCATTGGAAATGCTTGTGCCGGACAGAGAATATTGGTTTGGAACCCGGAAGTAACGGTTGCAATTTTTACTTTGTCAGCTAAATTTACTTTTGGTGCAACACTGCCAACCGGTTCTAAAATAAATTTAAAAGCAAAACGTTATGTACATTGATATGTCATGTAACTTATGTATTTTAGAGCGTATGTTTAATAATAAATAATAGAATGCAGTAGCCCAATCCAGAGATTCGAAACCATTAAGAAGTAGTAAGATAATTTCTTTCTAATTGATATTCAGACATACATGCATGTAGGTAAACCACGTATTTAATAAATATCTTTTGATAACAAGAAAAAAAAAGGTAAAATTCATACCTAAATGCTGGCATTGGAAATGCTTGTGCCGGACAGAGAATATTAGTTTCGCACCCAGAAACGATGATTGCTATATTACCCTTGTCAGCTAGATTAATTTTTGGTGCAACACTGCCAACAGGTTCTAAAATAGATTTGAATGTAAAACATTATGAACAATCGTGTCAAACTTCCGAAAAGTTAAATCCTATTCTAAAATTATTTGGTAAGTTTTGCCAATGAAACTTCATACTAATATACATCGATTTTATTGTATTTAAATTATTTTAGGCCCGGCTGTAATACTGATAATTACATATTTCAAATCGATTGTGGACGGCGTCGTTTAACTCGGTTCCATCCCGACAATTTTCAGATTTTTTTACCATTGTTATCAAATTACAAAATTTTTAATTAATAATCATCCGTATTAAAAAGAAAAAAGAAATCGAAAGTTGTTTCCAATATCAATTAAAATATGATTGCAAATATTGTAAATTTAACTTATCGCAATACATACAGTATGTGGCCAACGAACTTGGTAGAAGGTAAACTTTTTACAAAAATACGTCTAACTTAGTCAATTTTTATCCGATTTGGCTGAAATTTTGCACAGGCATCCACTATAACGTTTGCAACAAAAGCTTTGATTGACTATTAGGATGATGAAACAACGTTAAGTATATGCCAAGCTACTTCGGGACATATCGAGGCTGACTACTTTTGTATAATGTTATTACAATATTAGAAGAAAAAAAATTGTAACACCACTTTAAATTCGAAATTCAAGAAACTTTTTTTTTTACATTCATTAAACACAATGAATAAAAGCAAATATGACATATTTAAAGAAAAAGAACTTGTTTGTGCAAAATATAAGAAAAATCGGATAAAAATTGACTAAGTTAGATGCATTTTTGTGAAATTTTACCTTGTACCAAGTTCGTAGGCCACATGCTGTAGTTATCCCCCTGAATACTAAAAAATTGTTTTTGTGTAATTACAAAAAATATGACAAAATCTTGACAACAAATTTATGCCATATAGATATAGACAGATACACGAATGAGATTTTGTTTCTATAAAAATTAAAAAAGAATAAAATTGTATAAAGAAAAAAAAAAGGAATTTGTTTTATTTATATTTTTAAATATTCTGAGATGGAACTCTACATAAATTATTGTTTATGCTAAAAAAGAATCTAAATTTAAATTTTGAGAAAATTATATAAAATGTCAAAAAATGGCAAAATTCATACCTAAAAGCTGGCATTGGAAAAGCTTGTGCCGGACACAGAATATTAGTTTTGTAACTAGAACCGATGGTTGCAATGTTTACTTTGTCACCTACATTAATTTTCGGTGCAACACTGCCAACAGGTTCTAAAATAAATTTGATTTGTATTACAATGAGTAAATTTTTTAATTTTTTGTTTATTCGTATTTCTAATTAGAGATACATATATTGTTAAAGATTTTGTTGTTGTTGCAATTAAAGATACATTGCTAAAAGATGTTTTGTGTAGTGTTATACAATTTTCTACTCGAACACTGGAACAATTCTATGAGAAGGTTTTATATTCAAACACAAACCATTCAAATGTTGTGAAAGATATTTCATCTTTATAATTCATAATTTCTCTATCATGATTCAAGATATACTACACAATTAAATGAATGTATGAATTTTTAGGTAATTAAGAAAAATCACAAAATGCATACCTAAATGCTGGCATTGGAAAAGCTTGTGCTGGACAAAGAATATTGGTTTTGTAACCAGAACCAATTACTGCTATATGACCTTTGTCAGCTACATTTATTTTTGGTGCAACACTGCCAACAGGTTCTAAAATCAATTTTAAAGCAAAACATTATGTACATTCGTGCCATGTGGTGAAAAATGATGATATTAATACATGAAAAATCTCCAAATCACATTAGTACGTGTTAAATGCACGAATGTTCAAAACACAAAAAATAGGTAACTTCATATTTTCAGTTTAGTGATTTTTCACTAAAATGTCGAAATCGAAGTTTGATACTTAGCTATTTGTTAGGGTGGAGTAGTTACACGACTGGAGGAATGTATCCTTTTCTTAAAATATTGCAAATTATTATTCACTGGGAATATAGCAGCGGTACTGCATTTCGAAGTTTGGACGTAAGTGGAATGTAAGCGTTGTAGGGATGCTATTGCATTTGAAACAATTCTGTGAAATTCCAGTATTCCTTTCATACCAGACACGATCAAAAGTCTTTGACATCGAGCGACGTAGAAAGTGATCTCCATGGTTTAAAATCATTGCAAATTTGATTTAAATATGTAAACAAATCGCAGGCTGATCTTACTTTATTGTCTATCACTAAGTTGTCTATTTTGGCTGAGATATTCAAACAATTGGGAATTAGTTATCTATCTTTTCCATAACTTTAGGTAAAATTCAAGTTATAAAAATGGATGAATCAGAACGTTTGCCATATAATTGCTAGTATCCAAAAAGATGAACAAGTAGCGGAAATGCACGATAGTCGTCAACAGAGGTACTCTTAAAGCTCATTTTCTAAAAACAATAGGACGGGGCCTAGGACTATTTAACTCTCAATGTTGGTAAGACCTTATAAACAAAGCATTCACAAAATTTTGCAGAAATGGCAAGATCACATTCTTAAATAGTATTGAGGTTTGGAAGTTTTAAGTTTAAATGGTGCTATCTTATTATGTACATTGTACAATTGTACATACCTTATAATCTATGAGTTGACATTTTATTATAACAGATTCTACTAATTCAATCGAATTTTAAAGAGCTTAAGCTTTAATACTTAAGTACTTATAATATATATAAACTAACTTAATATTTTTGATGATAAATAAAGGAAACAACATTTAAAACTAAGGGAGTAAATAAGTAACAAAAAAAAGGAAATAATTTTCATTTCGTTGTAGTTTTAACCACAAAAACGCTCCTTAAATACGCCCTTGATAGGAAGATGAATTTTTAATTATTACCTCTCAAAATAGTAAAATCAGTAGTTACTAAAAATTCTTCACATTTTGACGATTATAATGACATAATAATAACATATATGTGATATGAATGTACTAAATTCTTATTTACCTAAATACAGGAACAGGAAAAGACTGTACTGGACAAAGTAGTGTAAGACTATGTTTGATGTGTATTCTAACTATTCGAGATTCATCGCCAGATGTAAGTTTTGGAGCAACACTACTGACTGGTTCTGACGATTTGAAATTAAAAAAAAAAACCTATTAAATTATTTCATTATTTAATTAGTTTGTTTTATGTCATAAAATTATGTTGTAGTGTGTGTAGCGCATAGCTATCTATGTAAATATAAGTATCTTTAGATGAATGCATTTGTATCTAATACGATATAATAGTTATGCTTTTAACATAAACACGATTATGTAGAATACCCAAATAAAATCTCACCTAAAAATCGGCACCGGAAATGCTTGGGCAGGGCAAAGTAAAGTTATAAACGTATTTCGGCTACCGGCAATAACTTTTATGTCATCGCCTGATCCAATTTTAGGAATTACACTTCCAACAGGTTCTGTGTTATATAATTAAAAATTATAATTTGAATGGTTTCGTTTCATTTAATTGGCAAAATGTTGGGAAGGGATATTTCTTAACTCATTTTAGCATAAAATAATCGTATATGGTTTTATATAGTAAATAACCCACCGAAATATTGCAACAGGAAAGGCTTGGGCTAGACACAAAAGCGTTACGCTTTGTGTTATATTTGCCTCGAAACCAGTTATTGTTTGTGATGTTGAAAATTTTGGCGACACTCTGCCTACTGGTTCTAGAAATATTTTAATTCATTTTTTTTTTAATATCATTATTAAAATAATATAAAAACATTTAGAATCTTTTAGACAAAGATCGTAGTTTCTTATGTTGATAAAGCTTCTTAGGTCAATTCTATTGTAGAGCACTTACCTTACAGCGCCCCATTTTAAAAACAAATTTAAAAAAGGACAATTTTAAACAAAGATTAGTAAAAATTATGGTTTTTTTTAGGATAACCGATTTGATAACATTCTTCATATGGCAAAATTTTGGAATTTTGTGTCTTCTTTCACGCAACAGGGTACCCTATCCCAACATTCAGGCAAAACAACAATGCTCAGATTAGAAATTAATACTAATTAACTTAATATTGACAAAATATGTATTTGCATATGTACCTACCTTATTAAAAAATTAAATTACTTTTTTATTTTAATAATATATTATAGATCAAACGATTAAAGTTGGTCCTTCCGTTCTTGTAAAAATACTTAGCTTTTCGATAAAATTTTTTTTAAGTAGTAAATTCTTTGCAAAGTATTTGTTAGTTAAATAAAGTTCTTTGCCAATAATAGTGAAACAAAATAGGGAAAGATGGACTAATTCTTGAAAATTTTTCCACAACTCAAATATTATATAAGAATATAAATATTACTAGTAAAGGGATAAGTAATTTAAGATTATAAATTATATACATATAATTATAAAGTTAATAATCGAATAAAATATCCCAGATCCCCTATCTCCCAAAACCACCTATTTTGATTTTGTAGCTCTATTAATAATATTTTTTAACATTTATTTTTTCATCTATCTCTTTATTAGTTTGTCTCGTTTTGATTAGACATTTTGTGTACACTTAACTATTTAAATCTCTTGTTTAAAAATTATTCTGTCTCAATGTTGTTGTTATGTAGGATATTCTCTCAAAAGAAATTCCATAAAGATCCTATAATTTCAACGAAAAACTAAGATTAACAATTACAAGAACAAAATTCCAGTTAACTTTCATTTGACATTTTTGGAGGGATACTCAAATTATATCAAAAACTACCTAATTTTTTATGCAGTCGAAAAACCGACAATTTTGGTGCAGAGGACATTACTGCGATATCACAATTTGTTGTTTGTGATTTGAGTCATAATCCAGACTACGTAGTATCCCGACAAAACAGAAACCCGACAACCCAAAAATTTGATAATTCGAAATACCGAAAACCCAAAATCCCGATAGATATCACAAAGAATAAAAGCTGGTAATTAGCTTCATAGTTAGACACATTTTTATTTTTGATTATCAATTTTTTATTCTTTTTCTGTGATATTGCCATTAGAATATAGTTAAGTTCCAACGCGGAATTTTTAATTTTTAGCATTCTGCATCTCGGATCCTTCAAGGAAATTTTTTCTAAAGATGTACTGCTCAAAGATTTGCTTGTGAAGGAGGCTTAAAAAAAAACTGTATTAAGAAGATTTGTCATAAATCTTAATTCTAAAGAAATCGTAAGTTTTGTAACCAAAAATATTTCAAAAATGTATCTAATGTAACTAATATGAATTATGTATAGTAGATCCTGCCTTGGCCTTAATAACAGCTATTATTCTTCGTAGTCGGAATTGGTTGGTGGCAATAATATTGACGCTTTTGATTTCAATTAATATTTTTAGTGTTTCATACTTCAATTTGGGATGGTTGAGATGTTATTTAAACACATGAAGATGAAAATATCTATATATGTACTAATACAACATTTTAACTGAAGTAATGAAACAAAACTACTTACTTCCGACTAAATTGAATTATGTATTAAAATTGATTCACGAGCGATTTGAAGAAACAATAATGATGACGGTGATTATTAAATTATCATTTTTGTTACTAAAAATTTATTAAGTAAGTTTTTACTTTTGAAAATGATCGTTTATATAAAACCATTCTCTGTTATAGATAGATAAAACTTATATAATAGGGAAGATTGTTTTTCTCTATACTTATGTATGTTCAAATTTTCTTAATAAAATAAGTACCTACAAAAAAAAATCATAAATGTATGTATAACCATGTTATTACTTTTTATCAAATAATGAAGTCTGAGCATTGTTGTTTAATATTACTTAAAATTAATTTAAATAATTAAAAAAAAACTTATTGTTCTTCTCATGCATTATTTTTATTCAAATTGCAATATTTTCATGCATTACGAAAAATTACGTTATGTTTTATTTTTATTGTAAAAGTGAGTTGTCAGGTGTGTTATTTCAATTTATTCCAATTTATTTAAAAAATTGTATTTTACTTATATAAATATTGTAATTTCGCTATATTTGTTTTTTAAATAATCAACTAAAAAACAAACATTTAAAATGTAGTAAGTAAATGCACCTTTGATTTTTATACTTATTTACATAAATATTTAGAAATAAATGGCAAAATTATGTTAATAGGATCATTTTATTATTATATGTTGATCAACTTTTACACCTACATACATCATTCGCAATATACATTTATGTATATGTGCAATTATACATGGTACCTACATTCGTAGTTTTTGTTTATAAATATTTAGTCCAAATCCAATTTAGAAATTAATATTTTAAATTAGAAGTAGAATTAGAAATTAGAATTTTTTTTACACGATTTAATTGAACGCAGTCTAAAAGTTTCAATTTGAATTTGAGAAAAAACAAAAATCTTGAGATCTAAAAAACCGACCTAAAAAACTGTTGTACATTACAGATAGTGTATAATAACAAATTTATAATATATAATATTATCGCATCCCACAGATAAAGATAGTTTTTTGTAGTATATGTGAACGATAATCTTTCTTTGGAGCTTATGAAAATCTATTGCAGAAATTATACGAATTTCAAAGAATCATTGCTATTTAGTAAAAATAAAAATAAAAAAATTAGGTTGGAACAAAGTGGGGTTTTTTTATCATTTATCCTCTTTGTTGTAATTTTATTTCTTTTATGTTTAGTGTACAATTTTGAAAAATTAAAAAAATTAAATTAACGTTATGGATTTTATACCTAAAATTATATATTTTCTATAATTTTATCCGTAGACAAAAAATACCAAAGAATTATATTTTTTAATTAAATGATCCACATAATTTTCCAACTAATTATTATTAATTAATGTAAGAAAAGAGAAAAAACACACCCGACCTTTAACACTTTCTTATTCATAATATTCAAAGGTACTTACCCGTGATGACCAATCGCCCTTTGGTAGCGCTTAATCTTGTTTCACCAGTTAATCGATGTTTTGTACGGCATTGGTAGCTTTTGTAACCATCTTCAGGACCTACTTCTCGAATATGTAGTTCACCGGAAGGCAATACAAGGTATTTGCCATCTGTGAATTTTGAATAAATCAATTAGTAAATCTGATATTATTTTTCTGCATACACTTTCATAGCAAAGATAAATTTACTTATGACGTGCAATTTAATTCAAAAATTTAATTACTTTAAATTATTCAGTTAATTATTTATTTACTAAGTTAATTGAAAGTGTATACATAAATTTAATAACATTGTATGAACATGCAACTTAAGTGAAGGGGGACTGTATAGGAAGGTAAGCCGTTAGACTTTTGGTTGTTGGAACATGGATTCAAAGGATAAGAATAATCAAATAAATTAACTAAAAAGGTATTTATGTGAGACAATGAAAATAATAATAAAAAAAAAACCTAATTTATTTGTTTAAGAGGCATTATTATCGCTAAGGTATACGTGGCAATTCGGGTATCGTATTTTATTAGATATTATGGTATTTAGATGATAGATTATTTTTTTAAATAATTTTGTTAACAATAGTTTCTTCCACAATTTATCATTGAATCTAAATACAGGTAAGCCTCGTATAACGCTAAGGTTAGGTTCCATAAAAATGCCGCGTTATACGAGACAAAGAATCCATACAAAAAGCAGGGTTACGTTCCAAATAAAATAAAACGCTATTTTTTCAATTATAAAAAAAACTATATTAAAAAAAATCAACTCTCAAATATTAGTTAAATTTGAATGGTTTTTAATGAACTTTCAGTTGAGTGAAAATGGTTTTCAATTAATCCGACTATGTAATCCTCCATGAAAACTTAATACTTGAGTTTCGTATAAAATATGTAATTCTATTTTAAAGAATATTTTAAGCGAAAAAATCAATATTTGAAAATTTCAAGACCGCGTTATACGAAACTGCAACAAGGAACATCAACAATTTCAAAACACAAAAGTTCGAAAAATCCACCCTGAAAATATTAGTATTTGGACGTTTCTCGATTTTTAATATTTCATATGCACTAAATCAGTGGTTCAATTGATATAACAAAACGGTTGAATTGTACATCGAAAAACTATTTTCGTTTCGTTTTCAATTCGAAAGACAATTTTCATTAAAATTCAATCATACCAGATCTTCATTTGTGAATAATCTACAATTCTACATATAGGCACAACAGCAATAGATGATGATCACGATGTAAAATATTTTTATCCAGTAGCTTAGTTTTTCTTAAAATTGAAATTCTTCATAAATTTGGTAATTTGACAAATATTTAGAGATTTAGATGGCCAATTTTGAATGTTATTTTATACATCATAAAAAAATTATTTATTATTTATTTTTATATGGATAATCTGTACTATCCACTACTATGTACATAAGTAGTTCAAGTAAGTATGGGTAATGTTTCATGTTTCACAATATATGAATAGCATTGACCTTAACAATGCACGATATACTTAAGTCGATAAAAAAGGAAAAGAGTAAATTAAGAACATATGTATGTATGTGTTATTTAAAATTCATCTATAGATCTATACCAATGTTAATGTTGTCATCGGAATAAATTTCAGTAACTTCGTTTTCAATCCAAGCAGAAACAAAAACGAAATCGGCTACAAAGCTAGGGATGTGACATTTTAAAATGCCTGTGTTGCCCCGAAGCACGTGTTCATCCATTAGATTGACGGAATAGCTTTGTGTAACAACTGCAACAAAAAAGTTTGTTTTTTTTGCTTCATTGGAAACAATTTTACATATAAAGAATAAAGAAATTTGTTTTTAATTTTAATTATGCATACTGAATACTTTGTCGTATATAGCGAATTTTTAAAGTAGCCATAGGATCAAATATATTTGGGAATGTACATAGGAACAAAATTCAATGTAAGTATAACTAAATTTATTAATTTATTAATACCAATTGGTGAGTCGCGGAAATAACGATCGCCATTTGTGTCCACCCATTCAACGATTTCTACGTGATCAGACACAAACGATGGAATGTTGCATTTTAAAACAGCTGCGTTACCTTTAATTACGTACTCATCGTACACCTGTGACTCATAAAACTGGGTAACAACTGAAAAATTAAATGAAAAAAGATTGAAATCTTTTTTTTTAGTTATATACTTAGAAGCAGACCAAAAATATTTTTTTGTAAATAAAGGCATTTCGTGAGCGAGATTTATTTGTTTGATAAAACAAAATCTGATAGCTTCATAATAATATAATTCATATTTTATAGTTTGCATGTTACTATATTTTGTGTAACAAATTAAGATAAATAAATGCCGTTTAAGTTAAATTATTGTTTACATTTGTCTTGTTAACCAGTGATTATTAAGCTGTGAGGGATTCCCAAAATATCTAAAAGGACGCAAAGAAAAGTGGAAATCTCGAAGGAAACATTTCTCTATCTACAATATATTTGAGGATTGAGAAAAATCTTAATCATTATTAGAATTTTGGCGGATAAATTTTGTTAATTTTGTAAAAAAATCGATCATAAATATAGGAATAGATATGTATGATAAAAGGCGCTGGAAAATAAATTTCAATATTCAATGATTTTTTGTTACATTGATATGTAATGTTTAAGTATAAGTATATACCTGCTTAAATAGTTATTAATTATTTATTACTTAGCAACAAATTTAAATAAATATTTCTACTCTAAAGTTGTATTAAAATTAAAGATCTTTACAGCATTTAAGTATAGATACTTAGGTAATATGAAAATAATTTTTAATTTGAATTTTTATTTTTCAAAAACCTAAATCCAAATTCCACATCGATAATCTTTTTAAAAAGCGGACTTGAGACATTCCTCCTTAAACATATTGAACAAATGGGTTCTTAAGCTAACACTAAACTGATGGTTTTGGTTGCTTTATCTCAATTGTTCAATTGCAGATACAGGCCCAGCATCTCAAAAAGTGGGAAAGTGAAAAAATTGCACCCTTCTCACGCATTTCTTCAAGGACTGCTTCAATAACGTTATTTAAAATTTGTGAAGTCGTTAATCAAAATTTTTAAAGGGGGTAACATATAGCCCCGCCGTAAAGTTGTGCGATAAACTCAGCGTTTAGTTATATGAAATAGTATCAACAACAAAAAGTTATATTTTTACCGTAGTTTATACATAATTTTATTTTTTATTGTTGGCTAAAGACAGGAAAAATTTTAAAGAATTATTTAACTCAAAAGCTCACTAACATGAGAAGATATGGAAAACATTTCAGGGTTAATCAAATTATGCAAGCAACACTAACATGTTTTATCTGTTTATAGAATTTATAAATTTTAAATTAAAACGTTAAAGTAGTAATTTTAATTCAACTACAAATAATAAGCTAAAAATAATTGAATTTTGAAATTTAATCTCATATTCCAGATCAATTTTGTTGAAAAAAATGTTACCATAATTATCATTAGGTAAAATTTCTTCGCCAGCATCAGATATCCAAGCATCCACTGAAACAAAGTCAACGACAAACGACGGTAAAATACATTTAAGCGTAGCCGAATTTCCACGAAGCACAAATTCATCAGTTACACGAGTTTGATAAAATTGTTGAACCACTAGAATTTAAATAAAAAAGTTTAAAAAAAAAATGTTTAAAAAGAGGTGAGTAGAAGGATTTTTTTTTAAATTCATAATCAACAATTCTTTAATTTGTACCAGCTTCATTGCCAGGATAGTATGTGCCGCCATTTGTATCCATCCATAAATCAACAAAAACAAAATCAGACACATATGATGGTATTTCACATTTCATAACAGCTGCATTACCCCGAATAACATATTCATTGTCTGCCTCAGCTTCATACGATTGGATAACCACTATTTTTCGATTGCATTAAAATTTAAAGAAACAGAATTAATTATTTTTTTAAGTAGGTAAAAATAATTCAGCACGAATGGAATGGAATAAATAGGAGAATAAAGAAATTGTGTAAAATACAATTCAATATAACAAATCTAACCATATGAGTTGGAATTTTGTGTTAGCTCTGTACCATCATCAACATTGATCCATGCCTCGACATACACAAAGTCAGCTACAAATGACGGAATTTTGCATTTCATAACAGCTGCATTACCCTTGATGACGTATTCATTCTCAGCTTCAGTTATATAAAACTGCGACACAACTATATGTAGATCATAATTTTTATATTAATCATTGCGATTGGGTTTTTTTTTTAATTCAGCGCTGAGATAATATATATTCCACTGAATTATCGATTTAGAGCTGAAAATATGCCCTGATAATTAATCTCTCGGTTATTTCAACAAAAATGATGCCTGTAGTGCGAATTTGAACTCGAATATCGTTATAAATTCAATGTATAAATTTTTTTACTGTTGTGATCTATTCATAGTGTATTTCCAATCAGAGTAAAAAAAAATTACTCCCTGAACGAAAATCTGCTGAACATTTTTTCAAAATTACTTAAATATAAAATATATACAGGGTGATCTATTTAGTATAATCCAAACGTATATGAGCGTATAGAGGGGTTGATATTATGAAAAAAAATTCCACTAGCACTAGACCAATGTCCGGAAACGTACCGTTACCTAAGTCGGACTGAAATGCTTATAACTTCAGCAAAATGAATCGATTTTCATCAAAAATTTTGCTCAATTTCGTTGTTATTTTGAGTTATAACATGAGAACTATGCAAACTGGATAAAAACTTTGTAACTATTATTATAACATATAAAAATAATCTAAAAGAAAAAAAAAACCAAATCGGAACTTTTGAAAACAAATTGAATTTTCTTAAAAACAATTTGGATTTTAAAAATTATTTTTACTATGACGCACAACAGCTCACAAATTATGCATTCCAATGAACGAATATTTTCAAATTGGTAAAACGTAATTGGTAACAGCACATTGCCCGACATTGGTCTAGTGAAATTTTTCTCATAATATTAACCTCTCTATAAGTTTGAACTTTTACTAAATAAATTACCCGTATAGAAAAACATTATTTAATTTTTTTTCTACATAATTTTTTTTTTAAATTCAGTGACATAAAAAATTTTTTTATAAAAAAAATTATAATTAATTAAAACTGACTGATACATATTGCATATGTATTGAATATAGGATGGATTGTAGGAAGTGGAAAATTGCTTTATATAATTATAAACAATTAATTCCCACCATAATTATCAGAGGTGGTTAAAACGATGCCTGCCTCATCAATCCAAGATTCAACACGAACAAAATCCGCCACAAATGATGGAATTGAACATTTCAGTATTGCTGTATTGCCACGTATTACGTATTCAGTTAAGATTTCCGCTTTGTAGAACTGATTAACAACTATAAATTGATTTAAAGACAAAGCACAGCGTTAATAATATAAGATAAAATAAGTATCAAGTGTGAACGAAAAAAGATTTCGATTACGAAGATAAATGGGGTAATAAACTAAGTCTATGGAAAATATTGGATACTTTATGTAGGAAAATTTATATTTAAAACATTAGAAATTCTAACCATAGTTATCGTTAGGAAAAAGTTCATTTCCTTTTTCATCGATCCATGACTCAACCTTTACAAAGTCAGCTACAAAAGACGGAATTGAACACTTGAGCACGGCTGAATTACCCTTAATAACGTACTCCATAAGTATGTCGGCACCATAGAACTGATTTACCACTGCAGTAGATGTCATGGATAAAATAAAAAAATTAATATTTTGTTTAAAAAGAAATTAAAAAAAATTGTTGATAAACTTTATTGGAGTAGCGTAGGGAGAAATGGATTGTTAAAATTTAAAAAATATTGATAAGTGGCTATACCAAAATCGGCTGATGGTAAAAATACGGTTCCATCACTGCCGACCCATGCCTCGACTTTAACAAAATCGGCTACAAAACTAGGAATGTTGCATTTTAAGACGGCTGTATTTCCTTTGATAACATATTCAGAAACTACTTCGGCTTCGTAATATTGGTTTACGACTAATAAAAATTAAATTAAATTAAATAAGCAGATAATAATTATTAAAAAATTCTAATTTACTTATTTTCTAAAAATATTTTTTTTATTTTTTTTTTTTTTTATTTTACTTCCTTCCTTTCTTTAGTGAATTAACCTAAAATCAAGTAGTCGTAAATAGAATAATTTTTTATTTATTTCAATTAAATTCAAATACTTCCTTCAGAACTTTTTTACTTAGGTATTATTTAGTATTAACTTTTTGTCTAAAAAATTTGATTGTAAGCCAAAGTAAATAACTTTTAATTTATCTTTTTCTTATCACTTTCATTTCAAAACATTTTTGATTTATTGGTTTATCTAAAAAAATTTATTTGTTAAAAGAGTTTCAAGTTGATCATCATGTAGGGCCAGAATAAGTTAATAAGTGTCAAAACCGAGTACAAAATGAAATTTTTAAAAACAAATAAATGTGAATCGTCAAAACAAACTTAAAATGATAACTATATGTATCACCAATTTTTTTTCTCACGGGTCGCCACAGATTATTAATGCAACATTAAGCAGCTGGCTCTCGTATGACGACAGTGAATTAATATTATATGTACTTATATCAAATACCTAAAAATAGAATTCCTGCATTTTTTAAATGGACCGCCGTTGGTTGAATAAAAAAAAATAAAAAAATAAATAAATAATGGAACGTATAAGTATGTATTGATAAGGGACGCAGGTATTGATTTAAATAAATTAGTTTTGTGCATAATTTAATAACACACCATAGTCGATTTGATTGTTGTCTTCATGCGATCCGTACAGAGTTCCATGTTCATCATTCCACGATATGACGCTTACAAAATCGGCTACAAATGATGGAATTGAGCATTTTAAAACTGCCGAATTACCGCGGATAACATATTCATTGTTTACTTCAGATTGATAGAACTGATGCACAACTATAAAAAAAACTCCAAATACTTACTTAATGTCTAATATAAGTGATTATAAGTTAAATTTAAAGTACTAAATATAAACTCTGTTTTTAAAATCTTTGTTCATTTTGTAGGCATGAATTGTTTATTCAATTAACATTCATTTCGAGCCAATTACTAATCATTCCGATTTATTAGGAAACAATACAGTTATTGTGATTTTTTTTCGCGTCAATTTTAACGTAATTTTATTACTGGTTCTTAGTTTAATTTGGTGCTATATCAGATTTAAAAAATGAAAGCAAAATAAATAAAGGATTTTAACTAAAATTATCGCAAGGGCGTCGTTAGTTGTGAAAGGAACTTAAAAAAAAATTCAGGAAAACCTTCACTTCTTGCACCAAATACTGCAAATTACAAACCATAATCAGCTCCTGGATAAAAACTCTCTTCTTTGTCCGTATGCCAAGAAACAACCGACACAAAATCAGCAACAAACGATGGTATCTCACATTTTAAAACAGCAGCATTACCACGAATAATATAGGCTTTGTTAACATCGGTATCATAATATTGTGCAACCACTAATTGAAAAAAAAAAAAATACAGACCATAGTTACTTATACCAATTAGAAAAAAATAACGTCGATCAAAACTTTAGGATATATGCGGACAAAAGGACAATATGGATGTTAATTAATTGCAAAAACGAACCATAATCAGTGCTTGCAAAAAAACTTTCATCCTGGTCAGTGTGCCAGGATACAACTTCAACAAAATCAGCTACAAATGATGGTATCAAACACTTAATAACTGCTGCATTTCCACGAATAACATGCTCTTTGTTGACGTCAGCCTCATAGTATTGAGCGACCACTATTTATAAACCAAATTTCTGTTTTCATATTAACAGATCATTTTAAACAATTAAGTAAACGATTGAATGAAAGCAATAATAATTTGACTAACTAACAATATAATACAGTAGAATCTCAATTTTTATCGTTAAACGAATAAATAATAATCCAAATAATAATAAAAATAGCAACTAACACAAGATTCATGTAAGTATGTATCCTTTTATTAAATTATTTCCTTGAGCTTTATGCATAAGCTCGAATATCAAATAAAATAAACGTTTTCGTACTGTAAAACTAAAGAATACATTTTAAAAGGTTCAAATAATTGGGATTCTACTGCAAATGAATAAATGACGATGAGTAATTTATTATTAAATTTAATTTATTTTCAACGGGCTTTTCAAAAATTACGTCACCAATTGTTCTATTTCTTTTTATTTTAAATTTTTGGAATAAGTATATTAACACCAGTCTCTTATCTTTTTCAAAATGGCAGGGGTATCTAAGATGGCTTCTAAAACGGAAATAATGATTATCTTCGTTATTTTTAGACCGACTACCATCCGAATGAAATTTTTATTATTGGATGTTACATTTAATTTTGATTTTATTTAATTATTTTCGTTTTAAGTGGTGAACGTAATTTGTTACTACAACATTAAAGATAGTTTTGACTCTAACCTAGCATTTCTGGATTTAATATAGTTTTGTAATTTAGAAATAATCCTCAAAATTAACACTATACAAAATATTTTTTACTATGATATATATGATATTCTGAATGTTAGGAAATTTTAATTTTTTATTTGATAATAATAGGCCTATTCTGCACCATGATCGATTTTGGGTTCTATGAAAGAAAATTTCGCTGCTAAGAATTGTCCGATTGGTCCGACGACGTTGTACTGTGTTATCGCATTAAACATTTTTGTAGTAAACTTTGCGTTGTATTGTTACACAATCCTCCAAACCACTCCCCTAAATTTGTAAACAATTTCTCAAATGTTTTCTTGTCTGGGTATATTAATTAACTTGTTTGGCTTTTTCAAATTATATCCTTTATTATTTAGGAATGTGTCCTATTCTCATATTATTTTCTATTACGTATATATTTTTACATATATATATTAGGAAGGTGTGGACACGCGATGTTATTTATTACTAAATAAGTATGTAATAGATACTTAAAATTACTATTACCAAACTAAAATTGATTTTACGGGAATGTTCTCTGATGCGTGCGCTTGGTCATACTTTTTATATAATTTATGTATGTATTTTGAATCGATTTGGTTGTAAATTATGACAAATATTTATGGGTAGGTACTTATATGAAGATTTAATAAAAATTACATCGTTTAATTTACTACATACCTAACCTAATGGGAAATCTTTTAAAATGCAGCTACATATGTAAGTAAAAGTTTTGTTTTTAGATATTTCAAATGAATGAATAATTAAATAATATGTACATATATAAATACTATATAATAAATAGATCAAAAATATCGGTTCAATTGGAACAAGTTAATTTGTTAATCTTATACCTTACTTTAAGCAAATATATGTATTTTGCCTAACCTTAAACTTATTTCACTTTGTCTATGCAGACAGTATTGCGTAAAGTAAATGCAGGACTCTACATACTAATGAAGCTGCAGTAGCGGTTATTTTACTAGTGAGTCCGTTTATAAAATTTTATTATTATAATTATTATTATAATATTACGCGATATGGGGAAAAGAATTTTTTTAGGAGAAAGTGATAATGACAGTGTTAAACTGAGTGAATATGAACATATATACGAGTATACCAAATACCTTAACAACAAACATTCATGTAAAGTAAATGTTTGAAGCAAATACTTCTTATTTTTACTAATTACAAATTATTTTAGCAACAAAACCGTTAAATTTCTATATCGATCCCTCCTTTTAAGACGAAGAAAACTGCCTGAAAATAAATTGCAGTTCAAGGGGTTAATGAAATAAACACAAGGAATATTGTACGCATTTGTATATGGTTTACATTTCCGATTATACTTAAGTTGAATTTTGTTATTCTTTGTTTTTTTATATGAAACTCGACTTACAACCGATGTCTAGGAACCTATCTGCCGGTACTGACTTTTTTTAATTTAATAGCTAAGCTTCGAGACATGCCTAATTACTAATTACAAAAATGAGCTTCCAAATAATGTAAAAATCAATGTAATAAAATCTTCAAACACCTCTTTTCGAATGCCCATGTAAAGACACCATAATTACGATAGATTTTTAGTAACATAAATTTGTGTCTACAGTAAGTTAGTATATATAACTATAAAACTATGTACAATATGTATATTATCAATCTCACCAAATGTAAATTGAATAAATGTTTTGCCAACGCGTTTAATGATCACTTGACAATGTATGCTCTAAATAATATATTTGAAACAGTGCTTTGTTCAATTGGGGTACCTACTGTAAAATGTTAAGTCTTAATTAATCAAATATAAATTGTATATGTTCACATTTAGGTAAAGTAATATATTTTTTTTAATGTTCTATTTATAGTTGAAATTGAGTGATAACAACGTAGTAGCGGCAATTTGATTGAACTCTACTCGAAATACTTGAATGAAAAAAATTGCTCTACATTGAGCAGTTGAGCTCTACAGTAAAATTAAATATTTTGACTGAAATTTATGGATTCTTATCATTTTAAAGTTCGGTTGTCACATGTATTTTCCCAGTGAAGTCAGAATTTTTGATTAATACTTAAAGTATTTAAATTTATTTCCTTATAACTAATTAAAGTAAGTTGACACTATCTCGAACACTATTCTTCGAGTTTTCTTATTACACCAATTTATTTGATAACTATTCGAATTCGAATAATAAAAATATATTAAAATAAAACAAAAAATGAACAACTTACCGGCACGAACATTCACATCACGTGATATAATCGATCCAAATTGATTTTTTGCTAAACAAGCATAGACCTGGGCATGCACTTCTTGTCGATAATCTTCTGCTCGAAATGGTGGAAATACCAAATTTCCATTTGAGAGAACTTGTCGTAAACCTGGAACATCACCAACAGCTGTACCATCACTTCGTACCCAAATTAATTCAGGTGGTGGATTGCCACTGGCACGGCACTCAACAACTGCTCCGGTTGAATTGGAAAAATCAATTCGATTAATTGGTTCGTTTAAAAATACAGGGCCTTTCATGTCAACATCGGTATTTGCCGTTGATGCTGAAAATATTTAATTTTTAAAATTAAAATGTTTTTATTTTATTTTATCGAAAAACACTCCTATTCTAGCCATAATAAAAGAAGAAAACAATATCCTTTGATTAGTTTTGTTCGCATACCGGATTACCGGCATCAAAATGCATAAATAATGAAATGTATTTCAGATAAAAACAAATGTAAATATTTTAAATAACATAGAATATATATTTTTGTTTAATTCTACTTTACGACACGGCCTATTACAAAAATAATTATATATGCCTTTGTAGATACAATATAGGGTGGAGTGTGGATGTTGTTCACGTATATGGCAAATATCTCATTAATCTAGACTACGTCAAAGGATCGGTCAAATTGAGACGTAGGCCAACTGCAAGTGGTAACACTATGAACCCGAGATGGTCTCTAACTAACTATTATAGTTACTCTAAATATTTAAATTTAGGTAGGTACAAAATTCCAAAAAAAGATCCTACGAACAAGTAAGGAGGTATTTATTGCTTGTGTATTTATTATTATTAGAAACAAATGAATTAATTGTACATTGAGAACCATTGAACTGCAAGAAATCAATTTAATACAGTCGTTGTCTAGCATTGCATAAAAACGTGCAAGAATAAAAATTGTAATATGTGTTTACGATGAAGATACACTATTACTGCCAATGTTAAAGACATACATAATACCGTAGAGTACCATGGGTATACTATTTGAATCTAATCTTATCTTATCTTACCATCGATGAAAAAAGATAAAAATAAAAAATACCGTGATAATTCTGCTGCCAAATATAAAGTTTTTGCTTAGATTATACCGCTCTGACAAACTGTCAAACGACAACACTGAGTGCCAAATACAAATAATTTTCTTCATTTGTTTTTGCCAAATAGTATAAGTACCTCCCCAAATAGTGTACCCTGGTATACTATTTGGATTGCAAATCAGGGTTAAAAAGTAGCATTTTCCATATAGTGTACCAAGGTATTATAATCGGCACTCTACGGTACAACTTTTAACCTCTTTAGGAATATTGAGACATTTGTGTACGTTTACTTTTGCAATCAAAATTACCGTTATTTACCATTACAATACCTTTTAGAATTAAAAAATTAAAAAATCCGAAATTAAAAATTCTTCCATGAAGAGGTTAAACGTGCGACGCAAAATTGTCTTCGAAATATGGTCCATAGAATACATAACGTAATCTCAAACAAATTTTAAACAAGAAAACAATTTTTGAAAGTTCCAGTAAATCAATGAGCTTGTTCATCAAAGCAACAAAACAATTAGGTGCCAGAACAAATTCGAAGGTTAACAAATTATCTTAAAATTCTGATTATATCCTATATTCAAATGGTTTGTGTCAAACTGTTCACAAAGCAACAAAACGACAAAATATTTTCTAATCGAAGTATAAAATTATCACAATCACTCCGTCCTAAGCTACAATTCATTAAAGTAATTTTAAATGCAGTTTTATTCATCGTAGTTATTATATATTCTCATTCTACAAAATACGTGACCTAAATGTAAAACATTTTTTTTATACTTATTTATAGAGATAAAAATTGTTGGTTTTTGGAGACCATTTTAACTATTTTATTATGAAAATGTCGCATACATCTTATTATTATTATCTGCATCATCATTTTTAACATATATAAGTAAATCTTTATCTTTCCACTAGCATAAAAATTTCATTGTTGTTGTTGTTATTGCTGTTGTGTTGATGAATACATTCTATATTTATGAACTATTTAAAAACCTTTAAGATTGCGCGTATAGTTTTAAAGAATATACAGTTTTAAAGAACTGTACAGGATGAAATTTTGTATTGACATATTTTATATAGAAAAGTAGTGAGCACTAAAGCACTAATGTTTATTGCTCAATAAATAATAATTTTTCTAAAACTATTGACAATTTTTGATAATTTCTATATAACACGTTGGTGGTTCAATATTGTCTCAAAAAACATGCATCCTACAGTTTTTTGTAGTTTGAACAATTGTCTGTTTTTTTAAGATAAAGATAATAAAAATTTGTAGACTTTTGCAGAAGTTATAAGAATTTGAATGAATCATTGCAATTCAGTGACTGAAAATTTTCAAATAGATCATCCGAAGGATGACAGAATAACGATTTAATTTGTAATAAACGTAATACCTTTGTTGAAGAAAAAGAAAGATTTGTAAATACATTTTTTGCGTTTATCAAAAAATATGAAAAAAATTATTTTTCTAACAATCAAAATTTGTATTATAGTAGCTTTGTCGCATAGAAAATGTTTCGATATTAATATTAATGTCGTTAAATGCCAAATCTATATAAGTATTATTGATAAGTATGAGTGGGCATTGAACGTGACCCTTAACTCAAGGTTCGTATTTGTCCATATATGTACATAATTGGATACTTCAAAAAAGGAATCGGTAATAATACTACTGTTTGATTTTTTATGGTGTTTTTTTATCGAACAATCAGACTTTTCCTACATAATAATTAGTTGCTGCAGACATCCAGTCTGACTTCAGTATCAATTAGGGTCCCATATCGAAAAGTGTATACGATATTTTAAAAAAAACATGAATTTTATAATTAATTCCAGCAAGAAGTTGCCAAAAGAAATTTCTTGACTACAAAATATAAGTAAGTACATAATTTAAGATAAATAAAAAGAAAATAATCTTCTTAAGGCAATCCTGAGAATATTTCGTAAAATTATGAAGCTACAGATTGTGGTTCTTTTAAATAATCTATATTCCCTATTGCCAGAACTGCAATTTTAATTCTTTTTATATAGTATACTCGTCTCAGTACTCATTAAATGATTAAAAGTTATTTATCGAGCCCTACAGTTATATGCATATAATGCATGTATATAAACAATCTCGTTCTATCATATTTCTATTATAGCAAAATAAATACAGGTATTTATTCTACAATACCGTATCCTACACACTTTAACACGAAAAGAAAATTACACGAAAAGAAAATTTTCGTATAACACGGTAGACTATAGTACGTTTTCACTCTAACACGATAAGAAAACTGCGAAAATGTATGTACTTGCTCTTAGTCTCCTACAACACGGTTTCCTACAAAACGTTATTATGTTGCAACCTATCTACCGTGTTATAAGATACCTGTATTTGAAATAATATTTTTTATTAGGTACATAATTACATAAACACTAAAATTTACTTACCATAATTTATGCAAAGCGCTACGGCTAAAATATTTAACAATTTCATTTTGATTACTTTATTAATCACACTTTTATACTCCAAATTGATGTTTGTTTGAGTACACGAATAATTTAGCAAATTATGCTTAATAGTTTTTTAAATGTATGTAGGTATATTATAAACCCACCACCCAATTGGGTGGTTGCTTAACACAAAACACAGTTGATCACAACCTGAAAATAAAAATAACAATTTATTAGTTTATTTAATTATTTTTTATTTATCATTGTGTAAATACGTAAAATAAGTATTAAATACCTAATAATGGGCAATACATAATATTATGTGGAGGTGGCATAGAGTTAGTTAAATGGCAACACAATCTACAAAGATTGTTTGGAGAGGAGTATCTAGATATCCAGAGTATAGATTGATCTTGATTGTGTGAATAGATTAAATGACATTTTTAACTTAAAATTTCCTTACTTATCACCTCTTTGCTTCTGATAGCACTATAGATCAATCACACTGTATAGAATTATTCACATAAAATAATATTTTCAATACTTTATCTGTTATAAATAAGAACCTTGGTTTTCCCTTAAAAATGTGGAAGCGAAATTTAAAAAGGGAAGGAAAGCCGAAGTGACTTGCTGGTGAGTTTGATTTCTTTTTAAAATAAATATGTTTTTTGTATTTTACACATAACCCAATCACCAATAAACGCCCCTCAATCCCACATCCCAGTAATTCGTTTGCAAGCCACCGGCATGGTGGACAAGCGGATTCGGGCTGAATGGAGATGATAAAAGCAAGAAAAGAGAAGAGGTAAAGAAAAGAAGGGAAGGAACGCAACCAGCAAGCGGAGAAGTTGTACGAGATGTTTTTTTATAAAGGTATAATGTATACCTACACATAAAGAAATTAAAAAGTTAAATAAGAAATTAAGAAATTAAAATTTAAATTGAGAAGGGAGAGATAAAAAATTAAAGATCGGAGTGTGTGAAAAAAGAAAGGAAATAGTGCGAGCGCTCAATGTGAGAACCTCAAAAGTTCGAAAATTACTGGCCCAGTGTAAGTGACCAGATGGACACATTTTTTTAAAGGGAAAGGTAAAGGGGTTCAAAATTGTAAAAGAGAAAAAAAGGCAAAAGAATTATGATGAAAAAACGAAAATGATGTAATTCTACGATAATGTAATAAATCAAAAATTTGTGAAAACAGTTCACTCTGTCAGTTAGGAAAATATACCATAGTTATCGCTAGCGATCGTTTAATGAACGCTTTTATGATTTTGGTACCGCCAGTTTCGATAAGCGATCATTTAACGATCGCGTTTTTGTTGCCGCATTCATTTATCACTACGCAATTTGCGGTTGTTTCAGTTGTTTACATATTTTGTAGTTTTTATATATTAAAATATTTATGTTAAGTATAAAATACTCAAGTTGTTTACATATTTTGGGTTTTTATATATTAAAATATTTAAGTTATAGAATAAATTTAATTAAATTATTGCAATTATATGAATTTTCTAGAGCACATGGGGATAGTGTGGAACAATTATATATAGTATAGAATAATAAGCAAATGAGTTGGGCGGAAGATCATGGAATGCGGACTGTGTATTCCCTTTTTAAACCAGTATGATGTTAATCAAAGGGTCCTAAGTATAACTTTGTACAGTGATGGCGCTGCAATCCATTTTATGTTATTTCAAAAGTTTTTAATCATCTGTATTCAATTTACTCAATACAGTTATATTAACCACATAATATCAGATCTTAAAATATAACTGAGTAAAAAAAAACCTGTAGGAGTTTGGAAGTTCGTTATATATTATATTCGTGGGCATGTGAATTAAATATGGAAACAGATCTAGAATACTATAGGATCGTGTTAATAGAGAGCCTATTGATGAAAAATCGGGATACCAAACTGGAGAATGCAGGAATTGCAAAACGGCTATTGCAGAAAACTGATGAAGGAGGCCAAGACTATTTGTCTGGTACTCACGAAAATAATAGGTGACCGTTCAAAAACTCAACATACAATTTCTTACTTTGCGAAATAAAAATGGAATTCTTGGAAAAAACAAAACACGTGTTCATGATGCAGAGCAAAATTTTTGGTAATTTTTATAATAAATTTTAATTTGATAATGGAAAACAATGTTGGTTAATTGATATACCAAGATGGTCCTGGATTTCCAAATGTATTTTATTTTTATACTATCGCGGATAAATGTGTGTTGTAAATATAATTGAGTGAAAACTTTTGGCTAGTAAATATAACAGAGAGTAAGGTATCAAAATCCGCTTGGTGTAAATACCTATAACTGAGTGAAAAATTGGTTCGGTAAATATAACTTCAAATTTTCATACAAAATTTTTGGGGTAAATAAATAAGAGAGTAAATTTTAATTAAGTATAAATATAACCGAAAGTCTACTCTCTACTGTATACATTTGTTGTGCAGACAAAATAGGCACGGACAAAATCGTAGATAATAAAACAAGTACTTACTCATACTCATACGCTCATTATTCCTTTATTACTGGTTAAATATATATTCATCTACTTAAATGTTCATTAAAAATGTAAACCAATTTCAGGCAACCATAAAGAGGCTTGAAAACCCTAAAGGATTAATCTGAATTAAAAATCATCGTATGCATATAATTAAAATGTACCGATAATACTTTATATCTGAAAAAACTTGTGATACAATAAATTTCGCAGTTTCATACTGAGAAAAATTTATGTTCTTGTGTGGATCGATTATTTCTTTTTTTAATACACCAAAAGTACTTTGAACTCTTCCTTTCCGACAATGAAGGGTGAGTGCCGGCAATTGTCTACATGACATGTGGTGCCTCTCCAACTCTTGTCGTTCAAGTTGTCTTATAAAACTATACTCTAGCCATGTTATCGTTATTTTATTGAGATGTACTTAATTACATTAAAAGGACATTTTCCAATACTATTACTTTCAATTTCACCAAAAATTTTCATCTCGTTTAACGTGAAAGTTCCACCAAATTTCGCGGATGAACCAACAAAGGGTGTATCCGCCCATCCTTTGCAGATGCCATATTTGAATGGTATAGCAGTTATTTGACTCATCCCAAACGATTTGTAATCGCTACTATGGCTATTAAAAAGTTTTAAGTTTTGTGCGATATGGCATTTTAAACCAATCAACATTTAATATTATTTATTAAAACGATAGAAAATACAAAACAAAACAATTTGCCAAAAAAAAAATATTTTGCGACCGTTCTATTTATCGATTTTAACGATAGAGACGCCACCCCAGACAAGATTTTCGATCATGAAATGAATCCCATTATTTTAAGTAAACATAAACATTTGGATTACCTTTTTGTTGTGTTTATTATCCAATATTAATCCAAATATGTGATTTTAATATTATTTGCACAATATTCACTCAATTCACAATAATTTTGATTTACAATTATACACAATGACCACAAAACAATACCATCCGCGCGACGGCTAAACGAAGACTGGAACTAGATAACTGGAATCGGAATACTTCGTTGCAATGTTTATTAGTTAAATGTCATAATTCGGTTGCCGAAGTACTCTCTGCAGGTGGTACAATTAATACCATACAAAATGTTAAACATATCAATGAAAAATAAACCCAAAAAAATCAGTTTAGATGCAGTATTTTGTGACCACTCTATAAATTTGTTTTTCTTCAAACTTATTATTTGAAAAGGTTTCGTATCTAAAACTTAATGATAAAAAGACGTATTATTAGTATTTCAGAAATATATTTATTTCTTAAACGGTCTACATAATTTTCAAATTAAAAAAAAAAAATTTATAATTCGAATTTATTTTGTAAAATGATGGATCATAATTATAAAACTGATAATAAAGTATTGTCGTTGTCCTTTAAAAGATCGTATACGGGCAATTCGTATTTAAATTTATTATGGCAAAAGGGGAGATCGGCCTAAGTAAAAAATATAATTGTTCTAATCCGGATTGTCAGGTGTCCCGATTTCTTTGGGATATGCCCGATATCTATAATAAAAATATGAATTTTAAATATTAACAAAGTATTTTTTTTTTTGCTTTACATATTTTACTCCTAGCGTGATATTTTATTTTCGATCAAGAATGTAAACTACTATACATTTTTGCTCCCACACTAAAATATATACATAGTGGAATCTTTGTTTTCACTTTTTTTTTCAAAATTTTTGTAAAATGTCCACGTTTTGAACATTTTTAATCGTAAAACTGCAATAATATTTTTTGTATTTAACGTGTTTAACTAGCGACTTGGTATTGCAAATGAGCAAAATCAACCCACTCTTTTGACCCCGGCCCATACAAATTTTTCAAAAAACATGTGCTTTTATTGCTTAATTCTTTAAACATTTAAATACTAAATTGGGCAAAATTTGATGGGAAACGTTGAGAAAAGTTTGGAAAAATGTAGGAAAGAGTAGTTTAGTGTGGAAGCCGAATAGTTATACTTATCAACCTTAGCAACGATAGCTTAAAACAAAAAATATAGACATCGAAATCTGAAAATCTGGCAACCCTGGTTCTAACTGTCACTGAGCTCTAGTCTAGTCTTGAGTATTCCTCTCCTTGGAAGCGGCGACTACTTGTTCCGTTAACAAAAGTGATTCAATTTTTCGTGCACAATTCAATATAAAAAAAATTATTTTGTAATAATCACTTAAAAATAAGTAAATATTGCATTACTAAAATTAGCCCTTATCAGCAGATTTTAAGATTTAATCTCTTCGATTTGGCTTAAATTGGAATAGGCTTTGTTTTGATATTCAATCGAAACGGTTTTTTGGAAATTTTTTTATCATGTTTCAAAACCTCCAAGATTCCAGAAATTAACCATACCCACAACTCAGTAAAAAAAATATAAATAACCATTTAGATTTAGATAGAACATTAAAACCAAGCCTTATACCCAATTTCAGCTAAATG
>JANSTT010022326.1:0-42405 GCA_026745375.1 Platyura marginata | reverse complement strand
AAGTAATAAATCAGTGCAACAGGCACCGTACAGTGTACACTATCGACCTTTTGTATTTAAGTTTATGGGCGGGGAATTAGAAAAGGCTATAATTAAACGGCAAATCAGTTTGTTACACAAATGGATGGTAATTTATTTGAACGTATACGAAAATTCTAATGACCTTAGAAATTAATGTTATAGAACAAATATAATTGCAAGAATTTAGCGATTATGGTTATTGTAAATAGGCTGTTTATATTTCAGTAAATTTAAAACTACTTTAAAACATTTAAATTTTAAATTCCGTAAGTAATTTAATATTTGTCTATTTTTTCTGTACAATTCAAAAACATTAAATTCACTAGGCGCGATGGCAGGTTTACATATCATATCAATAAGAAATAAACAGTAAATGCGAAAAAAATGTTTTGGCTATTTAGTTATCAGGCGACTTCAAGTTAATTTCTTCGTTTTTAATATTGTGATGGGCAAAAAATTCAAGTTTAAATATACACCTACTTAGTACTTAGATGACGGAACTACAAAACGAAACATCATAAATACACAAGTAATAAATTGATCTCGTTACTCTCTAGAAAAAAATTAATAAAACTCCTGCCACATAATAAAGCAATAAAATGTAACAAAATTTACAATAAAATCAGATTGATGACCATTGTCAAACACCTATTTCATTTAAATATATCATCTAACAACTTGTAATTTATCATTTTAAATTCCATGACGTGACCCGTTTATGTTAGTAACACAAACAAACATTCAAATCATTAATCAAAAATCACATTTTCAGAATCGTTAATTAATAAAAAATTCCAGTAGCTTCTATGTATGTATACATACCTAATATAAAATAAAAATCCACGCACCTGATACCGTGGTAGAAAATCTAGATTACGTCGTTGTGTTCATTAGGAATTTAAAACGATAAATATTATAAGAACAAAAAAAAAAATCCAAAAAATATACAAAACAACAACCAAAACTTTAGTAGTACCAGTATTACCATACTAAAATACAAAGAAAAAAAAAAAAAAAACTCAAAATCCGTTTATTTTTCATTATCAACGCCATTTCATCAAAAAGGGTGACAAAGCTAAAAAATTTAGTCATTTATCTTAAGACTTAAGTAACTTTTCGATGTTTGCCATATAGACGAAGTTAATAGCCATCAGAATACACCACTCATAGCCGTCACAAAGTAGTCACACGAAAGTTATCACAACCAATAAGAAACCAGAGAGAGAGAGAGAGAGAGAAAATTAATTCTAGACATTTATCTGAATTAACGAGTTTTTTTTACTGTGTGTAAATTATAGATCAGAGTGACCAATTCATTTTTTAAATTGAAGTTTTATGCACTGTTGAGGGAAGAATATTTAATTTGAAATAAATGTGGAATGAAAATTACATAATTTTCTAAATCATTTAAATAATGCTGGTAAATTAATGAATTTCATCAATCAAAGTGATAGTTTATTTTTTCGAGTGTTTATTACTCTTTGGTATTATATATTTAGTTTTTTTTGTTTTTTTTTGATAAAAAAACTTCCAATACCTTCATAAATACTCATACATTTTTTTTTAATACTCGTACCTTCAACTGAGAACTTTTTATTATTTGAAACTCAGTTTGAAAAGTACGGTAATTGTTCTCATACACAACAGGTTATTGTTGGATATGGTTCTCAGGTAATTTCGGTTATGGATTATTTAATAGCCTAATTCTTTATTTCTTAAGGGTAATTATTACCCAATTTTGAAATAAATACATCAAAATTAAGTGTTATTATATTCCACCGAAAATCTGTTTGATATTGATTTATGACCCAATATATGTACGTACATACACACACTCATACGCACGCAAATGTTTTGTATATAAATGTGTACGATGTATACGACGTGTACATTAAATATTTTCTAATTTTAATGGAAATGAGTACACACTTTAAAAATTTATTCAAACTCCACCATGATCCGATATCGTTTTCCGTCAACCCGTAATGGTCGTATGCGCATAGGGTATTATAGCATTGGTACGGAGTTTGTAACATATTCACCGCACACAAACAAAAAAAAAAGTTCACCATTATCATATTTGTGGTGAAATTTTATGTTGAACTACATACGCCTGTCTGACTGTGATCTGTGAAGCTAGAGCGCTGACATTTTGACAGTTTATTAAAAGTAAAATTTCTATGGTTTTTTAAGCAAATCGAACAAAGTATGTAGGGAGAAGGGGTAAAATGTTACTGTTTGTACCTAATTTTTCAAATAAATTATTCATTTAGTTACTCGAAATTATTCGGAATAGTGTTGTATGAATGCTGTACAGAAAAATGTATGATGACAAATATTCAATAAAAATTTAACAAATAAACAAATTCATTGCGATTTGTGTTAAATTGGGTCATTGATTTTATACTGTTTTTGGTATTTTCTATTTAAAATTTATGGCATAGTTTCCCTATACGATTAATCCTTTTTTACTGGATTGTTAAACACAAAGCGGCAAGATAAGTCAAATGAATTCCGCACTGATTTTAATAATAATTAAGTCAAATGCATAAATTTAACGTAAATCCTACCGTTATGGCGCTACAATAAAAAAAGATCTACAACACAAAATGGCTACCGAATTAATTTCAAAAACATTTTTTGTTTGGCGGAAACTGGCAAAATTAAAATGTGAACAATGTTTGCAAGAGATATGGACATAAAATTATCTTGACAATACTAACAGTGAATAAACATTGCTCTAACGATTGTCGTAACCGCAACAATTTTTGTGTGTGCGTAAATTGACAAGAATAAGGGCGAAACATTTTCTCTAAATTTTAACATGACACCAGACACCAATATTTTAACTTATTTTATTTCTAAATGCTCTCTGACCGATAAATTCCAAGAATTTATCCTTTAAATTCTGAAATAGAAATAGGGTCTAACCTAACTACTTCCTGTTTTATTTAATGTAGGTAGGTACTGATTATCGTATATGTATAAATGTTTATTCATGTCGCCCAAAACCAAACAGGATTCTTATCCACACACAGAGTTTTTTTTTTTTTTTTGGGTTTCTAAATATTTGTTTTGCGATAATTTCTTTAATTAAATATTATCTCAAAAGACCCTTTTAGGGTATCTAACGTCGATAAAAGCCCCATATAAAAGTGCTTCGTCACAGTTGTACCTAATTTTTTTTCTTTTTTTTTTTTCGTCTTCATCCATAAAAATCACTCATTCATATTGAAATGAAAATAAATAAATATTATGTGGAGGCGTGTAGATATTACAAATGTTTTTCTATTGTTGTTGTTGTTGTTAGTTATTATTTTTTCAATTTTTTTTTTTCCTAAGATGTTATTATAAATGATGAAATTAATTTTCTTTTGTTATTTTGTAATGTACATATTTACTTATATATTATAATATGTAACTAGAGCTATCGTGTATACTGTATACTGTACCGTATATGTGTAGTACATTTTTTGTGCATGGCACAGAAATTCCAAAAAGAAAATTAAAAAAAAAAAAAATAGAAATTTTATGAAAAATTTGTGATATCCGCTTTGTTCTGATTTTTAACCGTGAAATTTATTGATATTGTTAAATATTCACAGTATAATACTTGCCTCTATTATAAATATTATTTGGCAAAAAAATAAAAAAAAAATAAAATAAAATTACAAGACTAAGAAAAAAAAACTACTCGGTCAAATCAAAATAATTACAGTAATTTGTCTATGGTATGCGCTAGTGCTCTGACGATATAAAATAATAGTTAATTAACGATAAATATTGATATTTTATTTTTATTTTTTATATTTTATGTTAAAACTAGATTTTTATCAAGATTGATTGGCATGCTCTTCAGTTCAGGAAGCCACTTCACTGGAATTGTACATATTATTAGGTAGTAAGTGTATACACAAAGCAAAAGCCGAATTTAATATGAAAATATAAAAATAAATCTTCTCCTCGAGAATATTTTATGAAAAAAAAAACCAAAAAAAAAAAAAATGGAGTTTTATGTGAAATACAAACATTTACTTGGCATATTTCTTTCGACTGCATCATTAACATATGTAAAGGAGGATATAACTAATGCGCATATGTGTAAAATTAACATTTTTTCAAAATACCGTGTGTACAAATACTTTTTTTCTTAATGAGGTTGTGCCGAAGGCGTTTCAAATGAAAAAAAGAAAAAAAAAACATCAGCATCAGGATTTAATTAATGTAATATGAATAGCTGTAGTTATGCTCGATTTTCTTATTGTAATATTTTACTACAATATTTTTGTTTTGATTCTTTATTCGTTATGCAATAAATTTTAATGATGGCGTTAGGCAGCTTTTTTGTTTTGACAATTTTTAGCTTGCAATATTTTAGCGGAACAATTTTATTATAGAAATATCTTTTCGTTTTTTTGTTTTCATTCATACCAAAAACTAAAAAATTGCAGAATCAAGTGGACAACAATAACTGTATTGAACAGATTTGGCTCTATTGTTTGAATATATTTTTACTTGATCAGAGTTAAGAATTTATTAATTTCGTTACTTTTGAAGTGTAAATGTCTATTAAAGAGTGAAAATTTCCCATATATTAACGATTATCATTTCATAATCGTTTTACTTAATTTATAATAAAAAAAAAAAATTGAAGCCATCAACACAATTTATAATTTCCGAAATTAGAAGTCGTTAATGTAAGATGAATCTTTCTAATGCCCACATGATGAACATTTCAAATAAAATAAATATAATTTTTCTCTGATCTGATTGTTGCACCACATTATTAATAACTTTATAGTGCTTACTACAGTGAACTGTGAAATTTTTTTTTTGTCACGTTTCGTAAATATTTACTATATGAAAAATTTCATTTTTAATGTCTCATTTGCGTTTCACCTACCATGATTTATGATAACCGCTCAACATGTAAATCATTCAATTTTCTGGTGGATTTTTTTTTTTTTTTATTTATTGAAACAAAAATATCTTTTCTTTCACAATATCATTAAAAACATCAAACATCATTACAAGGAGGCCTATTTAATGTTATATAAATATCAATAAAAGCCTTTTAGATGTTTTTTTTACGTATTTATTACTGACAAACACTTTGGAGTTTTGTTTTTACGACACTTCTAAATTAGTCTCGTAATTTTTTATAGTTTTGTTTAAGTGTGTGTCTTGTTATTTTTTTTTTTTCTTAAATATCGAATTATTGTTATTCGTAATAAATTTTATGATTAACGGTAAAAAAACATTTTCATAACACATTAGTCTTTTTCCCTTTTGACGTTCGGTGTAGTAATATAATATATTTAAGAATCATTTAGTTTTTTGTTTTTTTTTTCCACTATAATCGTGCTCTATTTTAATTTTTTTTCTTAATTTTTCCAGTAAAATATCGAGGTACTTAAATTTTCATTTTAGAAATACAATGTGGTGAACAATAAATTATACTTTTGAGTACCAATTTAATTAAAAATTGCATTAATAAAATTAAATTAAATTTATGACATAAGCTGGTAAAAATTATTTACGACAATAATTAAAAACGAACATCAAGCAAGAATACATGAAACGTATAATTAAAGTGGTTAACCGCATCAAAGGTGGGAAATATATTTAAGAAATTCGTCTTATGACAGTTATAGATTTTTTTTTTAATCATTTTTTTTTATAATAAGTAGGAACTGTAGCGGCGAATTTTGGAAAAAAGATTTTTTCGACTACTATTTTATTAATGGTTGTATTTTTAAATATATATTCTAATTATACATAAGTATATAAAAGATGAATAATTTTAGGTCGCAGGAAATTAAAAATAGATTTAAATGTACCTACCTAATAAGTATTTCCAAAAAAAATAAAAATCGTTATAGTGTCTATTGAGAGTCATGTGTTATTTTGGTCATTTTACACATATTAAGATACATTTTAAGGTCTTAGGAACAATATTTTAAGTAGTGATTTTTCGACGTCATTCCAATTTATGTTGTAGTTTAAAATAAATACAAAATATGCATAGATCAACATAGTTTGTATTAAGCATGTAATGGAACAGATTTAATCAATGGCACAACAAAACAAATGACATATTATCTTCCAAAAGCTATACCACATAAACCACAATGTGCACTTTAGAAATTGACACATTTAGAAAATAACTTTTAATGAATCCATGCGTTCAATCATTATTGTATGACACATTGCCATTCAGTTTCAGTCATTCACCAAGCCATTCCATCTCCTAATCTAACATATTAATACCCTTTATTATATATGGGATGTTGGCACTGTCAATGGGTGACACTAGAGATTATAGAACTATAAAAATCAAACAAAAATGAATTACCAAGAATATTTTAGAAAAAAAAAAAAAAAAAAAAAAACAATTGACGCGTTCATGTGTTCAATTTTACATGGAAAACGTCATGTTGCATATATCTGTGATTGATCATCATTTAAAGTAAAATTTGTTGTTGTTGCTGTTGCGTCGTTTTAATTCTGGGGTTCAATGATGCTGTGAGGCCATATGATAAATGATTAATATGTACTTAACATGCCATTATCGGTTATTTAGTAAAGAGTATTCATACAGAGAGATATTGGAAAAAAAAAGATTTTTTTTTTCTCAAAAATTTGTTAGAAAATGGCTTGTTCGTTTACATTAGCTGATAGCTGCCGGTGCCGGTAGAAGTCGGTAGAATAAAATTCATATATGTACATATGTATGTAAGTGTTGTGTATGTATGTATACGTTACAATAGTGTAATAAAATTAATGAACATTGAACAATTCAACCGTTATTTTATTGAACGCCTTCTGAACGAATAAAAGAGATAAATTAAACGATAATGGTTTTAATGGTCATTTTTGACAAGAGGTAAAATCATTGTTCTGTTCATTAACGAATTGAAAATGAGTTGCAAGGTCTCTGTACAGGAATAGACAGAAATCAAGCAGATAAATGTGATTTCGTTATATGTATACATATGCATATACATATACACAAACACAGTGATGTGAAAAAAATTATGTTCTTTTTGGATAAGTACGTCGTATACAGTAGATTATTATGTACATAATATTGATTTAAAACAAAATTGTTGTTGGATGCCAATTTATTCCCCTGTATATAACTGGACTTTGCTATAAATTCGTAATTTTTTATATGGGTAGGTATTGTATTCACTACCACTACAGCCTAAAAATCGAATAATTCAATATTTATATTGATATTTACGATTTTTTATAATTTAAAATAGTAAATTATTTGAAAAATAATAAAAATTTGATCAAAATTAATAACCAACCCTCAGGATATGTAGCTGAAGTCAAAATTTATCGTACAAAAACTTTAATGTAATAAACATTCAGTTCTGCATAATTTACATTCAATGCTCAAAAGAAATTCAAACATCTGTAAAAACAAAAATTGTTCATTTTCTTAATGTTTTCATTCTTTCTTTGGCTTGAAGAACAGTTTTCCAAAGATTCATACATACATATGTACATTCGTACATACATATATTATGTATGTACGTACGTATACATCAAACCTCAATTCTCATTATTGGTGTATGAAGTTGAGTTTTGTATAAATATAAAATATACAAAAAACCAAAAAAAAATAAAAAAAAAACTCTTCCCGAGTTGAAAATGAAAAGTAACTGAACCATGGATACACAAGACGTGTACTTTACTTAGGTATTAACATTTTCCATTTCTAAGTATAATCGCTTTTTATGTCGACATTTGAACGTCTCTTTTAAATAAATTATTATTTATTATACTTTTTACATTTTTTGTAAGTTACTTATTTGAATCTTTATTTTCTGAAGTGAATTGTAAACTTATTTGAATTGTTTACTAATTAAGGTTCGATTATGCTGATTTGGTTGTGATATATTTTCGTTTCAAATTTAAATAAAAAATAAATAATCAAAATACATGAAAAATCGATTGCAGCGTCGTATCGGTGGAGTTTTTATCTTTTCCTTTTGTATTATATATTCTCTCAAAATTAGGTACAATAGATCTAATTGCTTTAAAAACAATACAAAGTCTACTCTAGATTGCAGTGAACATACGTTTTGTGACTTAAAATTTCACAACAAACATTAGCTTTGCTCTCCAGACCAGTATAAAAAGAGAAAAAAACATTTTGGTCTATCAGGTAAGATTTAATAGTGGAGTGGGAAGGAGGGAATAGCTACACATACATATTATTTCAAAACAGATGGACACAATATTAGTATTCTAATTCAAATTGCAATGGGCGTAGTTGTACAGAAGCAAAAAATGTCCACAATAAAAATAACACGAAATTTGCAATTTTTTTTGTTTTGCCCCAATTACAATTTTTGAAATCCACATGCTAGTCTTTATTCATATGCCAAGATTATGGTGAACATTTTCCATTTAAATCAAACTCCACAATGAAGTGGTAATATTATATGTGTCACAAGAAAATATGCCCAGCGGCTGGAAATTCAAATAACCATGCATGTTGATTAATGATTACACAGTGTTTACGTCATGTAAAACTATATGCTTACTCTACTATATATAGAGTATATACATATATATATTTATGTATATGTATACATACTCTTACTGTACTGTACATTACGGGTAAATTGTATATAATATTTTGAATAAGTTATAATTTGTTCGGCTTTAATGGTAAAATGACAGTCATTTCGTAATCGGATTAAATTTTGTTTATTTTTTGACATCATGATCGGTCTTACTATTTTTTGACAAAGACATTTTGTAAAATGACTCATTAGATTTCACAAGACAAATCATGTAATTTTGTGTTTTGGTAAGAATTTTAAATTGAAGGCCGTACCTATGTATATACTGTGTAATCTAATTAAAACCCTTCTAAAACGGATATAAACACTACACAATCGTTTTTTTTTTCAATATGTTTTCTATAAAAATTCTAGTCAAGCTAATATTCAAAAAAAAAATTAGGGCCAAATCTGTACAATACAGTTTTAAACAATTATACCATGCTATGCCTTACACATCAAAATATACGGTGCGATTTGCGTAGACCTCAGAACATCAGGACATAATAAGACATACTTAGCTTTATACTTGGTTTATTATATTGTGAGCTATGTGGTCGAATCAGGAACGGCTTGGTATTAAGCTAAAAAGTAAACGTTCAAAATTCTGTATGCCAAATGGTAACAAAAGCATTAGGAGAGTTATGGGGGAGCAATTATTGGTTACCCTACTTCGTTAATTTCTTTCCATAAAAAGGATCATTAAATAATCCCCTTTAAATAAATGACAATAATAATTAAGACAATTAGAGCGGGATTAGAGTATACTTTCGTATTTTGATGGTTACTTGATATTTTGTAATTGAATAATCAAATTTCTATACTTAAATTTTTTTTTTTTTTTTTAATATCATGTGGGCTTTATCATAAATAATTTCCATCTGGAGCCAAAGTTATTGATAAAATAAATACCATCAGTGATAAAAGTAATTTTAAAGTCTTCTTACATATATACTTACTATACGAGTACAACAAATATTATGAGTTTTCTAATCACTTACAAAGCCGATAGTTTATTATATGAAATGTCTCAAGCCATAGTGTTTAAGTAAGTCAATATTCAAATATGTTGGGACTGGAAGAATTTTAAAACTAAAATAAACAAAACCAATATTTAACATAAATATCTACGAAGTACAACTGAACAAATCATAAAAACCAGAATTATCTGTAACAACAAAATATGGGCCCTCCTATGGAGATAACATAATAAATGCGTTTTTACAACAAGACAGATTCAGTAAAAATGGTAAAATGGATTGACAGCGAACAAAATGGACAAAATTCCCTGTAGCAACACACACCAGAAACATTATTATTAATATATTCGTATATAGATTGAACCCTTTTTTTTGGAGGGGAACGCAACAAAAAATAAAAATCTAGCAATGGTACGTACGTCGTACATACAAGACAAAAAAAAATAAAAAATAAAAAAAGGTTTGTAATAGATTTACCCATAGAATATTTACGTCCCAATCCCAATTTAAGTATATATAGATATAGAAATATACAATACATAGCCAATTTAGCCATGTCGAATACGTTATGATAACCGTTTCGACATTGCAATTATTTATTAGAAGAAAATTGATTACGATGGATAATCATAATGAATATTGACAGTGTTTAGCCTGAATTTTGGATTAAGCTCTATTGTATCGAAGATAATCCTTTTGTTGATGAGGGGTTTTGATACAAGAATTATCGATTAATTAAATCTTTTTTTTTCTCTCGTCTTCTCCTTCTCTTCCTCTTTAAGTGACTTGTCCGTCCCTTAGGGAATATTCAGTTTAAATGGTGTTTTAGCAACGTCAAAGATTTAAGTTTCTAATAATATAAGGGTTATATGTACTTGTACATATACCTACTAAACACATGTATAATATAGAGTTACTACGTATATTCCAGACCCAATATCTATCTCTTCCTGTACACATCAAGAAGTAAATACATACATATACAATATTTACCTATATATGTACTGTATATAGTTAGGAGTATAAATCCGTACGTTACATGTTCCTTGGGGCGTGTCAGAAAAGTGTATTAAAGGGATTGGAAAGTCTAATGTGAAACTATTATGTTTTGAATGTAAAATCTATTAACAACAACAAAAAAGTTCAAAACTTCTAATTTATTATAAAATAGGAGTAGGTATCTGCATAGCTGTAGATTTTTTTTATTATTTACTTAATTAATTTGATTGTAATGTTTGTTTAGTTAGAGACAAGTTCGAGTAACATTTTTTGGTAATACAAATATTCTAAAATGTTCTATAAAAATGTCTATAAAGTACATTAATAAATAGGTTCCAGGTTTAATTTAATTTAAAATTTATTGAACAGAGGGCATTTCAATGGACTTAAAGTGCGTGGATATAACATTAAGAAGAATCCAACCCTACAAATCTACAATGACAAAGAAAATAGTCAACATTATGATACTTGATCGTATTTAATAAACAATAATACATGATCTAGCTACTACAGAAATTCAAGTCTTATTATGTAGAAACGATTACGTTTATTGTTTGGTTCCGTTAATTCGGGGTTTTTCTGTTAAAGCTAAAATTAAGTGTACGAAATTCGGTTAAAAGAAAACTCAGCTTTTCGTATGATCATTGATTATTGCTTTCAATAAAGTAAAAAAATCTCACGATCATCTTAAAAATTAGAAATACTGATTGGATTTGTGATCCTAATATGTATCTGAACAAATACAAACTTAAAAACCGAAATGTTCATGGTGAAAACTTTGCATTTAGGTAATGTGGAATTATTAAAACGGAGAAATAATCGGTTTACACATTGAAAAGTAAACAAATAAACAGATTAATTAATTAACTGTAAATTATTAACAATTTAAGTACAATTGCAATAATAACAAATTTATTAGTTTTCTTGATCACCCATCTGTCACTATTGTAGATATAAATTATGAACCTTGATCCTTTTAATTTTTTCTTTCTTTATGAATTAGTTATAAATTACATTTTGGGTACCATGTGTTTAATATTATACTTGTATAAAGGCCAGATAAAGGTAAGGTAGGCAAAACAATTCATCTTTAGCTCAGCATGAATGAAAATTATATCAATTAAATTTAATATTTTCTATTGTTTGGATATCGTTTAAAGTTTCATTCGTTTTCCAAAAATTTTATCCAATATTATTTGATGTATCTACATACATACATATATTGTATATATATATATATAGATATGTATTTGTATATTCTCATAAAGTATTTATATAACATAAATAATTTGTAATTTTCCAAATTTAATAATCCCTTGATATGTAAACGAAAACTGTTGTAAACTATGTTTAATTAAGGATCTTTTATGGAAACTTGGGTTTAATCTAATTTAACGTTATTGGTTTCGTTATAGTTTTGTTTTGAAGAGATCCTTTGGGTTGGTTAGATGTTTGTATATATGTATATAGATATATATGATGTAATATTATATAATACAGAAAGTTTTAAATTTCATTATTTACAGATGTTTAGCATTTATCTAATGTGGGATTAAATTTATCCTCTAACTATTATAATTAATTAAACTGAATTTTGTTTAATATAGGTATGTGTGTATTTTAAGTGTACATATATGTATGTATCGATATAAGTAGAGTTTAGAATTGGATACCTAAAGCAAACTTTAATTAGCGATTTAGATTAATTAAAACGTATTCATACTAAGTAATTATTATTATCAGACCATCATTAAGTCATTAAAGTTAGCAGTAAGGTTATAAATTCACTACATTGTCACTTATATACACGCAGCTAAATCTCTAAAAAAATATTTGATATATAAATAGAAGGATTTGGTTAGAAAACAGGAGCAGTGTAAACGGGAGCGATTTCCAACAACAACAAAATATTCTTAACTCTTTTGAATCGATTGATTTCTATTAGTACCGAAGCTTATTGAATTTATTGTATTAGTATTAGTATAGTAATCAGAGGCGAAGCGTGTGCTTTTTCACAGAGGAAGCTGTAACAAATAGTGACACACATATTCCCTTTACCTATACACGTCAGAATCATTGCGATTGTTAAATTAAAATATAAAATATGAGGTAAAAGTTAAAAAGTTTCAATAATTTGGTAATGGAATTTTTAAATTTTAACCAGGGAAACACAGCGTTTTAGGGTCTTAGGAATATTCGCCTATGATAGTATTGTATTAGTTTATTTTAGTTGATTTGTATTATTAACATAAAGTTCTAATAATAAATCAATACGAAATAATTGGTTAGAAGGTAGGTACATAAGGATTATTTCTTTTATTTATATCATTTTCTCTTATTTTAACGTTACAACATATCGAAGTTGAAAATTATGTATAAAATTGCATACTTTATCGTCTGTCTAAAAGAAAAATATTTTTTCCATTACTTTTACTTATCATTCGTTAATTTTAAACATCAACTATGGTGTTTCATTTCCACATATAAGTTAAGTATACATAGTATGCACTATTTTTCTTTATCAACTATTATAGTATAAAAATAATCTCTTCCATGAAGTAGGAAGCAAAAATCCATCAAATAAATGGCAAAGGTTATCTCTTCATATTTAATAATTATTTTTGTATACAATCAAAATGAAACAAAAGTCAATTGAAACAAATCATAAAATACAATTTGTATGTCATTTGAAAATTCTATTAAATATGAATTATAATTTAACAAAAAAAAAGTCGTGCGGACGATTGTTGGATATTTTTTTGAAGCTGCATATATGTAGAAAAATAATATTAATAATTTTAGTTAGCATTAATTCAATCTAAACAAATTTTTTTTTATTTTAATCTACATACATCAGTCAGTCAGTGTATTTGAAAAAAATGACTAATAAATAAAATAAACATATATAGATAGATATGTATTTATTTCTATGGTACGGTACAGACAATCATATTTATGTCTAATGTCACGAAGTTATCGTTTGCGACCTAATTTGGTGAAGTATATTTTTATTTATGAATTAGCTTGAAAATGATTAAATTAAGAAAATCTACAGCGGATGTGAATATATTTTATGTATACATACATACAAACGATATTCATTAGGTGATTTCGAAAAAATAAATTTAAAAAAATTTAAGTGATTAAAAATACAGATCTTATTTTAGTATATACATATATTCATAATGTAAGTGAAATACTAAATAAAAGCATTGTAAGGCTTTGGTACGTTATTTTTTAAACTATAAAAAAAAAAATTTTTAACTTAATTTTAAATTAATAAATGTAATGAAAATAAATAAAATGTTAACCTCTTCCTCGAACAACTCCACACAGGACACCATTGTCTCGGCATTCCATAGTTGTGTCATACTCATATGAGTTCATATTGTACAATGTACACAATACATTTAATAACAAATTAAAAAAAAAAAAACTTTGAAAAAAAAAACTTTTTCCTAATCACATTTTGTTTATTAATGTTCTAGATTAGTTCACATTTATTTTGGTCTTTAAGAAAAAAAAAACCGAGAAACGGCTAACTACTTACAAATTACTAAATGCAAAAAAAAACACTAAATCACGTAATTATTATTAATCATGTTGTTGCGGCATTTATTTGATTTGATTTTTTTTTTTATTATTTTGCTCTGAAAAAATCCACAATTTGATAACTCCACTATCTTGCTATTTTTCTGAATTCCATTTTAAGATTTTTTTTGTTTTGTTTTACTTTATTTCTTAGTAAACACAGTTAGTATACACAAAAAGGATATCCTACATCCGGGAATACTGTTGGTATAGTTGTGATGGTTATCGGTACAACATACATAACAATACAATAATTGTCATGTGGTAAGTACTTGTAGACATTGAACGTAATTTTTATTTTTGAATTTTTTTTGATAATTTTTTCTTTACATAATTATAAGGAAATTACCTAAAACAAAAGGGAATTTCATTGTTCATGTTCATGTATTATTAACAGAAAAATAATCACTTTTGTATGGATAATAACATCAAATAATTTATGTTATAAATAGATGAATCACATTGGATGGCACATATATACATATGTACATAATATACAGAATTTATTATACACCAAATTACTCAATCTATAATACAGGCAAACCTCTGTTAACGCTTTTTTGCAATGGCGCTCTTTTAACTTGATGGGGAAAAATTTATTTTAACTTTAAAATATTTTTTTTAAAAATTCGAATTTATTTAAGCATTTTTAGTAACGTAAGGGGTGACAAATGCCTAAAAAAACCTGACAAGATTTACAATTCTGGAGATATTATATAGAAAAGAGTTAATCTCGCAACTACTTCAAAAATCAAAACAAAAGAATGAACATTGTTTAAAAATGATATAAAATTGGGAGATCGAGATCAACTCCCACTCCCAGTTCAATAATGGGCTATTTTCATTTTGCGATAATTGACTTTAAACATTTGACTCATAGATTTTTCATTTTTTCGTCCTATTTTCAGGAACACAACCTGAGAACTAAACGATATCTTATATATGTATCTATATATAGTTCATGTGTACCGAAATGACTCAATATATATATCTGGTTTTAATATTGTTGTGCCATGTTTTTTACGTTCCACCATAAACAGTCGTATTATCTACATCAGACGAATTGCGCGCATATCCTTTTTTGGAACAAATTTTAAACGCACAAAACCATTATACAAATAAATTCCAAATATAAAATCTATTTTTCTTTTTCTTCAACAGAAACATGTTTGTGTGTTTATACATTTGTAAGAAAATAAATAAATAAATAAAGAAAAAAAAAATCAAGTTTAAAAATCCAAAAAATGCATCCAAACAAAGTGGAATAGGAAAAACATAAGGGAATAACAAGAAGGAATTTTTTTTTCTGTTCATTTAGTTTAGTATTTAATACACAGAGGATATAGAAATTATTTCAGTGCTTTGATTTGTTTTTTTTCTATTTTTTTTTTTTTAAATGTAATCAGTTAATGCATTGAATCTATATATAAAGGATACGGTTCAGCAATATAATGAGGACAAGGATAGATGTATATGTACATAATTGGAAATATGAAAATTTTCTTAAACAAATTCATTTCAAATATTGAGTTCAAAGGTTTATTCGTTATTATATTCATAGTGGATTGTCATTTTGGGATAATTGTATGGAATATCAATATCTGTCAAGATTCTGTTAGTTTGGCAAAAGGTTTTTACAGTGGTTTTGCGTTGTGTGGCTTTTGTATGTAGTGTCGTTACAGTATTTTAATTTAAAGAATAATAACCTAATTGTCTTTAAGTTGATCTCAATTTCATTGAAATCGATTTAGTGGGTCAAAAGTTAAACAAATCACTTTAGGTCACTATAGACACGATGGAATTAATCTATTTATCTATTATAATTATTTGTTTCACTAGGACACTTTGGTCTGGCCACTGATGAAACGAAATTATCTCTATTTTTATATGAATATGTTGTGGAATTAAGTTTACGAAAAAAAAAAACCAAAAGTTTGATCCAATCATCCGTTTAGCTTCTAGGTAGGTAAAGGATTTTTTTCAAATGGACTATTGTCGGCAGCTGTAGAATAAAATTTTAACCAACAAAAACATTGAATTGCCAGTAAAATTTAAATTTTATTAAACAAAATGTCGATAAAAAAACATACAAATTTGTGGATTCAATGCCAATGGCACAATATACATCTACACAATACCATTCATACTTATTAGTTATTACCGATCAAATATTGTTTAAAATAATATAGTATAGTAATAATTTTGTGATTCACTGTTACTTAATTAAATCACTAAATAATCTATTTGTTTTTATAAATGCAGGAATTAAATATCAAGTTTTTTTTTGTATACATTTTTGCCGTTTGTTTAATAGCTTGTCGTATAGATTAATTTCAATAAATAAATTCAGTAAAAATGCTTTCGTTATTCGTTAGCCACAGTTAAGTATTCGTAAATAGTTTTTGTTGTTGTTGTTGTTGTTGTTTTATTTTGTGTTTATTTATTAAAATTACTCTTTTAGTTTTGTTGTTGTTGTTGTTTTAATTTGAAGTCTTTAGTGATAGGTAATTTGAATTGAAATGCATAATTAATGATATTTTTGTTGAGTTTTGTGTTACCGATATTTGATGCGTTAAATATTTTATGTTTGACTTATCAGGTATTTTGTTTGTTAATTTAACATTCAGTTTTCATATAATATACATTTCATCTACATATAAAACATGAAATACATTCCTTTGTGACTATGAGTCATATTAATGAGTTGTTGATATTTATTAACTGCTCCAATGAGATTAAGAATTTTTTCTTATGATGGATCACGCTTTTCACTTATTCCAATGTCTGATGTATGGATATTATTTTGAAATTAATTCTCGTTAGGTAGTAGTAGTAGTAGGTTGTAGGTAGTCAGTCGAAAAAAAATTCTAAAATTATTCAAATATATATTTTGGAAATAATCTTCATTTGTTAATATCAGATTTATTTTTATTTAAGAAACTCCTTAAAAAAATATACTAAATACTAAATATTTATACTTAATAGCTGTGTTTTTAATTTTTTATTGTATATATTTAAAGATTAACTGTTTTGTTACAGTCATTAATAAGGTTACCATTTATAAAGTACGTAACTACCAACGAAATTATCGTAAAATAATAATTCCTCGAATTACTCTATTAACTTAAATATTAAAAATTTTTAACAACATTTTTATTTTCACTTATTCCAAAATTTATTACCAAACTTTGTTGTCCTAACCTTAGGATACGTATTCAATATTTCTACGCTTTTCCATAAATGGATTCTTTTAATATCAACCCGGATTAATAGCTGGTTTGCTATGGCTCTCGAAATTTATTAGATGGGATAAATTGATAGAATAGATCACTACAAAGGCGAAATGCAATATTGGAAAGCCATTTTTTTTTTTAAATGAACTTAAGATTGCTGATAAAACGAAAATAAATAAATTGTATGTAAGTATCTCTATCAATCATATAAATTCTTAAAATCATCGATACTTAATAGAAAATGATTTTCCATCGAAAACTGAAAAAAAAAAATTGCAAGATAAAAATGAATTATTTTTTTAAAGATCTTTAATTTAAAAATTTGCAGAATTGAAAAATTTTATATTCAAAATCTCTTTACTATTATTTTTTATGTTGTGTTTAGATATATACAATTTCATTAAATACATTCTAATAGGTACACTGTACGTACATATACATACTCATTAATTAAATTATTTATTTTTTTTACACAGGTAACATACCTACATATCTATATGATCATCATACCTATATACATATATGGTATGGAAATTTATGTGGACCATAATAAACAATTCATTATGTTAAATAGGGAATGACGACGTATTTGAAATTAATGTTAAAATTAATTTTTATAATTGTGCTTAAATAGTTTTAATTAAATAGTAGATACCTACATAATTTATTATCATTTATTTCGATGTCATATCTAACAATTATTATCTAAATATAAATATTGAATTGTACCGCAATTAAATCAATTTTTAATTTTAGTTTCGATTTTTATAGATAATTGGAACAAAGTAAAAATATACTCATCTCGAATATACAAAATTTTTATTTATTTTAAATTTTCCTTGTACTTCTATGTTCACGAAAATATTTGTGTAGTTGTCAAAACACGACTTTAAACGTATTTTCTATTGATATGTCCTACTCTAACGATCGCTAGTCGGTCAAATATTCGTTTTCTGATAAATATTCCAATTATCTACCCTGGGTGAAAAAAGTTCACCAAAACAATAGTTCCGAAGTTTAGAAGATATACATTTTTTAAGGAACTTTTCTCGAAAAGCTAAGAATAAATTGGAAAGATCTGAACAAACAAATTTTTTCCACCTAATTTCATAATTTTACTATTAAAATTAGAATCTCACATGTGTCGTAACACATTGGAACGCCTAAAAATGGTCAAAATTCAGGGAAAAAATAAAATTTCGATTGAAAAAATTCAAAATAAATACTAAACGACCTAAAAAACCAGACATGTAACATCGTAGGATTTGTACAAGCCTTAGCTTTAATTTGCATGTAGTCTCAAGCTTAAACTTCGGTCCGTCAATTTATAAAAAAAAATGTTTTACTGATATAATGATTCCTGATGATATATGTATTTATTGAAATGAATGATACATAACAAGAACAACCTAATTTATATTTTTAATTAATTCATCTTAATTCAACAGCAATTAAGAGTCATTTTAACAAAACCAGCAACAACATAATTATACAACAATCTAATACTCATATAATAAAAAAATTGTAACTGATTGTTTCGCAAAATATCAATTTACATTTACACGCACTCTAAACCATTTTACAAATAAAATAAAAGAAAAGTAAAAACAAAGTATATTATCACTTATACCTACTTAAATACAACCTAATATAGAAATGAAATTAGAATCCTTACAAACACTTAAACATGGGTAAAAATTAAAATATTTTCCTTTTATTCTCTCTATATATTAACAAAAACGAAAAAAAAAAAAAAACGAATCACAAAATTACGGTTTCCTCAATGTAATTAATTTCTTAGACACGCTAAAATGATTTATTATAAAATTTTCGAAAGACTGTTCTACATTCCCCCCTATATAATATTTACAAAATGCGTCTATCGCCAAAAATGGATGGGTGGTAGAATGAGAATTTTAAATATGATTTACCAACAAAAATATAGATGCCACTACGTGCATGAATCGAAATTGAAAATGAAAACATATTGTTCTGTCAGTGTGCCATTTGTGTGTACAATTCATTTACTTACTATATACAATACATACATATATTTATGTAATATCGATCGAAGGGAAATTCACTTCACAATAATAATAACAATAATAATACCATCTCTTCGTAAATTTGTAAATAAATATTATCTTGTTTGGAGTAAATACAAGTTGTTGTTATACATATTGTAAGTAATAAGCAATCTGTGTGGTCTCTGTATGTAAGCTTAAAATATTGAAAATATGCTCAAGACTTGTATATTATGTATAAAAACAGCGACCAACCAACAACAAAGAACTGGTTTGTCGCCGGTAAATATTAGCTGATTTCAATCATAATATTAATGACGGAAAAAAAAATATATCTTTAACATTATATCACCGATAGATCTATGAAAATTCCCATCGAAAAAGAAAATGTGTGTAGTCTATTATAGTTTAAGGACTGTTACATATAGAGAGATATTTAGAATATGTATAAAAAATTTAAAAACAATAAGAAATTCTCCTATAGACTTATAATAACTTCTATTTTCCGTTATAAAAAAGAAATTAAATTATCAAAGGACTCAGGACTCTGAAATATTTTTAATTTACCTAATTTACCACAATAATTCCCAAAAAAAAAAAACAAAAAACGGAGAATTTATGGAAAATCGCAAGATTTTTACCAATTCGTATCTGATGATGATGATGATGAACAAATACAAAAATTATTTTGGACAACATAAATTCAACCTCCAATTGACCCTAATTGAGCAGTGTAAACAAATATTTTCGTTTGACTGCAAAGACTATTTGGATCATCATTGTATGTACCGTACATAGTACATATGTGAGAATATCTTTTATGGATGGAATAAAAATTACAACAACAACGACAGTAACTTTGGTTGCTTATAACTAATAACTTACATAGATGGTTTGAACCTCAAAAACAGACACTGAATGCATAAAAATTAATCTTTTCTTTAAGTTGTCATGTTACGTTGAGTGAGTGGAATAAACTTTTTTTTTCTTTTATTTTTTATAAAATGCCGCATGAACAAATTAATATTCATTTCTTATGGTTTTTTGAGATTAAGTTGTAAATGAATTCAAAATCGACTCAAATTTTATTGATGATTGGAACTAATCATTTGTTAATTTGTATGATTAACCATAATTAGGTATGGCGTAGTTTTCAAATGATATTTATATATTTTTTTAAATTAATTCAAACAATAAAAATAGTAATTAGGTAATTAAGTATTTTTTTTTTTTGAAAAAATATTTTCACATTTTGGTAATAATTTTTGAGTCCGAAACCTAGAAATTAACACTATTTAAAAATGATGTTACTGTCTCTGTTGTGCTTTTTAATAAAATTTCCATTTCAAATTTAGCTTAGACTATATCAGAAAATTGTATTCAGTTAAACTATAAATGAAAAATCGAACACAATAAGACAATTTATTATTTGAAGTTGGTTTGAGAATGTATGATGTATCTCCACCTACTTATGTAATCCATCCATCTGAATTGCAATTATACAGTCAAAATTCAAAGAGAAATAATTAAACTTAGTTTAATAGATTTTTGATTAAATACTGTACGAACATAATTGATTTTCGGTTAAATCTATGCAATTTCTAATTAATTATATGGATTCCTTGTCACTAGTAAAATTAATAATATAATTATTTGAGGATCTGTGTAAAGAGTAAAATTGTTTGATTTGATTTAGTATTTGGATAGGATTCCGATAGATTGACCAAACAAATTTTAAGAAGAATAACATTTTCAATTAAAATCCCTATAAAGATTGATAAACAAAACCATTTTTGGACAATTTTCCATTTTTTCGTCAGATATTTTCGACTTAAAAATCACTTTTTTACTTTGAAACAATCAACAATCAACAATCAACAATCTTAAATGAATATTATTTTTTCCATATTTTATCCACAGAATAATTATTATGGAAAATCGGATGGTCTAAAAAAATATCTTGCCAGATATTACTTATACAACACTTTTTTAGAGTAATGTCATAAGCAGACTGCTCAAATTCCACAAAATCTTTAAGATATCCCAGTCAAAATAGTTCACAGACATTCTTTAAATATTTAATTTTTACTAGTCTAGTTTTGATAGAAATTTTGTATTTATAATAGAAAAAATGTACTAATAATTCAATAATTAAAAAAAAACATAACAAATTCTAAGCCTGTTGTATATCTAACTATATGTCAGTAGTACATATGTGATTCTTGTCAAATTTAGTATGTATGTATGTATTAAGTAGTTAAAAGAGAAATTTGATTGTACATATTAACTAAATGTGTAATTGCCAATATTCAAATAGAGATTATACATATATACATACACAATCACAATACAAAACATGATTTAGTAGATTTTTAATTTAATTAATTGCCATAAGGGAAGGTAATTACATAATTAGGTAATAATTGCAACAGTAGAATGCATTTTTTTGGATTTCGATTTATTTCAAATGTTTTTATGTATTTCGTTCTTTTTGTACACTCACACATACATATTCTTAAAAAATTATCATATTTATTGATGTTTAAATTAAAAAAATGTCCAATTTATCAACCAATATTAAAAATTCATAGCAAAAAAAAAAAAATAAAAAAAATACATAAAATTTCCATAATTACATTTTTCCACTTCGAAGAAAAATTCCATTTTTATAATTCTGAACTATGAACTATGGTAGAATATGCAAAATTCTTTAATTAACATTGGAAGGGAGACAAAATGAAATCTGGTACGTTGAATGTACATATGTACATATGAAAGTATATTATATTACATTCAATTAAATTAAAGTTCACGATTTTCCTAAAGAACATAAAGAGAGAAAAAAACCAAAACCAAAAAAAAAAAAAAATAGCAAAAAAAATATCCTGAAAATTAAAGCTTTGCCTTTATTTTGTCTACAAGCACTTTATCAGCCTTAATTATGATTATTTATTGCATAGTATCAATCTTACGGCGTTGAATTTAAATCCTTTTTTCTCTTAACAAATCGTATATATCCTTCAGCTGCAGATTCTTGTATATATAAACATATATATATATATGTATATGTATATATATATATATTTATATATAAATATATAGAGGTATTATGTGTATATAATTTAATCCATATTTATGTGTAATCCAATATGATGCAGAAGACTGAATGTTATATCCACACAATTTAATTATTTTCAAAAACTTCAGGAAAATAAATAACAAAAAAAAAAAAAACAAAACAAAACAAAAAGAAAAAAACCACCAAAAATAAATTGAGAAAATTAAATTCTCAATTAAACATTTTCATTTCTCTAACTAAACAACTTTCAAGATTTTCCACTTACGTATTTACGATAATATAACAAACATAAATCACTTTTCAAAAATGTTTACATCGCGAAAAAGAAAAACGACTACGCGAACAAAAATAAAACGGGAACAAAATAAAAAGAAAAGAAAAAAAAAGGAAAAAACGAGAAAATTATATTTTCCGCGTAGCGATGTATTTTGTACACATTACATTTTTCCAGTAACTAAAAGAAAAACTTTTTTCTTTCTTATAATATATATATATGTGAAAACTCAAATATTCACTAATCGCGTGTATGTCCGTACTTTTTTTTTAAAGCCTTACACAAACGGAGGCTGAAAACAAACTAAAATTCTGTGTTCCGTTGAGTACATCATCAGTGGTAAAAAATTTCGATTTGCCCTCATGAGCGAAATGGTTTATTATGCAGCGACACACAACCGAACGCAACCGCGTCGAGTATTTGTGATTTTTGAAAAGAGGTTTTCTCGTCTACAAACACGAACCGTTTTAGAGAGAAAGATGTACAGTGGTATAAACTACATTTCTCTTTGCATTTCTAGTCGTTTGGCAATATAATAAATACGGAAATTCATCCAGAAATCAAGAGCCTAGGATGTGGGTACTCTGGAGTAGGCAATACGCATTCGCCATACTTTGGATGGAACCAGAGATTTGTATAGATATATATATATATATACACACGGATAAAAAGATAAGAACTTTTTTTTCTTTCTCAAAAGTATCACCAATACAAACAATTCAATGAAACGTATACTCGTCGTATATGGGTACACATCCAAAAAGGAAAATCTTTTTCCGCTGTGAACACACACGCGCATACATTCAATTAGAATAATGTGAACTTGTGTGCGCAATGTGCTCCCTTATATACTTCAGATAGATGGGAGAGAAAAATAATGAAAAACACATGTGTGTATGCATACATTAGAATAATTTTAGATAAGTTTTTTCCATGTTCTGTTTAAACTTTACTTTTTACCATGTTTAGGATTATAAATTAAAGAAAATTTCAAGTATACGAACACATCCATGAATATATACATAGCCAACATACATATATGAATATTGTATCTATGCGAGTACCTATGTATGTACATAGGTTTTAAATAAATTCGAACGGAAAAACTTCTGAGGTTTTTACAAAACTTATCTTGTGTACCTACATACATTAAATTCAAATGAAAATTTTATCTTTAAATATTTTTTTAAATTTTGTGAATTATTATGAATAAGCCACTCGGGAAAAAAAAACCCAAAAGAAAAAAAAAGTGTAATAAATTGATTGCGGTTGAGGTTATATACAATATACTTTCTTTATATACATTTGTTATGTATTAAAAAAAAATTATTGCCTTAAGGATTCATTATATACTTATGTCTACATAGTTATGTATGTACAATTGTACATATATATAAAAGTCAACTTTTTTGCACGCTCAAAATTAAAGATTGCCGAAATCTAATTGTTTCGTAGTCACTTTTTGAACAAATGGACCACTGAAATCGGGTGCTACTTATGTTTGATTTTTTTTTATCGGTTTAAAACGGAAATTTTAATTTCAATATTAAGTTTCGTTATTTGATGAGGCGAAATTGTAAAATCTATTTGTGTTTTGCAGTCTAGCTCTTAAAATTTAGATTTTTTTTTCAATAAATTTAATTCTCAAAATTAGTAAAAAGCTCCGAACAGCTATTAAGCTGTTTTAATTTTAAATTATTGGCTCTCATTTATGTTTGATGCCTTTGAATCAGGGACAAATATTGCCGTTTGGATTTCATTAGGGAGTCCAGTAACGTAGCGTAGATTTTTTTTTTAATGTACAATATTTTTATAAAGATAGTCTTTTTACAGTATGTTGCCAATGAACTTGTGATACTAGTATATGTCTGAGAAAATGCTTCTATTTTGGTAATTTTTAATTGAATTTTTATTAAATTTTGGAAAAACCATCAATGATATACGTAGATTTGGATTAGAAGTATTCGTCAACAATTTTGCATACCATTATCCCTTATCTTTAATTATTCGTCATTTTAGTGAAATATTTGGTATATGTGCAAAATTTGCATATGTGCAGTGGATTTTTTTTTCTTTTAATAAAATTTAAAATTTTATCGGTAAGTAAAGCTTGTTTTCTTAAAAGAAATTAAAATTGGAGTGAAAATATGAATCCAGGATAAGAAAACTAATGGGATTATGTCAATTCTCAGAAATGGGATGAAAAGACGTCTCAAAAAGCACCAAGTTAACAAAATCAAATTTACTCTCGTACAGAGAGATTGATAAAAAATCGGGAAACTGTTCGGCGGATAGCCATAAAAATTGTTAAAAAACATGAGTTTTTGGGGACTCACAGACAAAATTCTAAGAACTCAACTAAAACCATGACCCGGGCGAACCGGAAAATTGTAAATTATACTTTGCAAAATCGGTACACTTCTTTCTGAACCATTCGCAAGTCCCTAGAGTCTATGGATTTCAAGATATCTGACCGTACAGTTCATCGACGCTTACATTAAATCGGGCAGAGCCGGTTGCGAATATTTAGTTCCGTTATTAGATGCGCAAAAGAATTATTTCGTAGATAAGGGTTGGGGTTCATAAAACAATTAAATTGACTAGAATTTTATTTTATTTCAGAATATTTTTACTTTTTTGAACAAAACAAAACAACTAAAAAATTTAAAACGTTTGTTTCTCATCACAAACCAATTAAAAATGTATTTCCAATATATTTTTGATTATACATAGACAAGGAGAATAAATACAAAAGGAATATTCAAAAATACAATATGTATACAGATATCAATCAATTAAAATAATATTTTCCAATGCATATAATTATTTTAATAGCAAATCGGTTACGTTGAAAAATAACAACTCAATATACAATCAATTTCAACTAACATAAAACTTGACTAACGTTAAAAGTTATAAACAGAATTGTTTTCTGTCATCTTATACCCTTTTGCATATATGTATATGATGCATATTTAGATTATTAAATTTGTAATATGCAAATTAAACAAATAAATGGTATTAGTGGTCTTTGGTACCAAAATAATCAGTAAATCAAGTACAATTTACATATTGTACATAGGAATTCAATAGTGTAGTGAAGTTCGAGTATACATACACAGTGTACAAAATGACTAACATTTTTATTTTTATTATATCTACCATTAATCATTTAGCTAATTTCGAAAATGGCTTAATTAGCTTGTGGTTAAAAAACTTTTTTTTGGTTCAAAAAAACCCCTATAAAATATAAATATATGTGTTGTGTTGTTGGAACATTTTCGGCTGGATCCAATGATGAAAAGAATAACAAAATTTTACTAATGTGAATAAGAACATTTCCATTTAATCATCACTCTCAGAAACTTAAGTATTAAATTGTTGCTTGAAAATAAATATTTAAGATAGAAAAGTGATTTAATAAAGTAAAATTATTGAATATAAAAGTCATAAAAAATTGTCACTATGCCCTTATAATCCCTTATAATGCACCTAACTCAATATTGGTAGGTCTAGGTAATTATTTACTGCATATGAATATGTAGTACAAGATGATGGTGATCATTAATCGATTTGTCGAATTAAATTTTCATTTTCACATGTAGATAACTAATAACCACAAATTTTCAGCATATCTCAACACATCTATGGAAACTGTAAGCTATATTTTATTAAGACAAAATTAGCTTTTAAAGTTAAACCGCAGTACCACAATTTTCAAGATATCAATTTTGTTCAAGGAATCGCGTGAATGAAAAAAATAATACAAAAAAAAAAAATCTTCCGAAACTGTTGACGTTTTTTTTTTTTTTTTCATCTTGCTTGGAATATTTATTTGTTTGCTGTCTGCTTGAAAATTTATTAGCTTTTTTTTTGTGGTCAATAAAATTTGATTCTAAGTATTTGTTTGCCGAAAGAAAATAAAAAGTGATAAAACGACCGTATGGAAAAAATCAAAAAAAAAAAATTATAAAACTCATTGAGTAGTAAGCACACACTTATTTTTACCTGTTTGTGTTGTCTATGCAAGCAAGATCGGTGCTTATGATATCGAAACCGTAGGTGGGCTCTCTCTCTTGAAAGAGGATCACTCTTGTTCATTTGCTTTTGAATAGTTTATTTTTGTTTGCATTAAAAACAGTTCGCCTACAATAATATGACCCACAATTTGACTGGATAATATTAATAAAAAAATGTTTGCAACTAGGCGCATAGTGGTTGAGCGATCAGAGGTGTATACCCAGGATTCGATCTTTTTCGCTGACGTGGGTTCGATTCCCAATAAAGCCTTTGGCTGTTGTGATTGTCCGAAAGAGTTTTTTTTTAAGTTAATTAGTAAATATTAAATAGTTAGTCAAGATGGTCAGAAAGTTTCAACATTAAATATGTAACATTTTTAATTCTAAACGGGTTTTATGTACAAGTATGTTATTTTGTGAAATATGGGCCCAAGGATTCGTTTTCGATCTTGAACTTAACCTATAACCTCCATAGTCCATATAAATAATAAGTAACTAAAAGAAATAAAAAAGTATGTAAGTAAATAGCCAAGCTCGTATTATCTAAGTTTAGCTGTATTTTAATGTTCATTTGGATGATACAATACGATTTCGAACGGAATCGACATAACGTTCAATAGTGCTGCCTTAAGACCTTCAATTTGACCATAAGGTCCATTGAGAATGTTTTTTTCTCTCGCTTGGAACCCGATTTATTTAAATCCTTCTTCTATCTATATATTAAGATAAAACCATCATAAACATACAAGCCGCCTACACTATTTTATCTGTATAGTTATCCATACATACCTGTGTTAGTATTTTATGTATTTATGACGGTGATTTCACTCACAAACCATTTACGTATACAAATGTATACGAAAATGTAGGTACATACATTATATACCTCAGCCTATGACTGTTATACCACCATATTATGACCCTTTGTTCTTTTATTTTCTTCTTTTTTTTTAATTTTTTTTTTTTTTGGCGAGCTTCATAATTTGAATCATAAAATTAACCAGACACAGTGTTTTATCCCTTTTTCTGTGGTTTTTAATCATCAAATCTAGATTGAAATTCTTGAGCCTGTGACTAATTGTTTGGGTATGCAAATGAAAATATTAATTGAGACAAGGGCATTTCTCGGATTTATGATTTTAAAATTGTTCGGCGGTGCTTTTGTATTTTTGTTATTATGGCCATGTTCAATGTTTTCATGTTCAAAGTGAAGTGGGATATAAATGTCTGCGTTTAGTTTTCTGTATTGTTTAGATTTCCTGTGGTAAATTGTATTGTTTTGTAGACAGAAATAAATAAATCTTATTTGTCAATAATACAATTTTATAATTAATGGTTACTAATTTGCTGAGAGTGCTCTTAATTGCTACCAGAGAAATTAGTTTTGAAATCAAAATGGAAATATTAATAATAAGCCAAACAATGGATTAGTAATTTGTGCGCGGTGTGTTGTTGTATTTATTTTTTCATATATATAGGTGCAGCAAAAATAAATTAACTCTTATTGTTGTTGTTATTATTAAAATAAGAGTAAACAAAGCCATTATAAGAATTCTTTACCTACATATGAATATACAAAGATCAGATCGCGCACCCATACAATTATTACTAGCTTCTGTGCAAAACAAATCAGATGACTGCTTACTACATAGAACTAATAAAAGAAATTTTACGGTTTTTCTAATAAATAACTTCAGATCATCATACAAAAAAAAAAAAATTAATTATGCGTTCAGCACTAGTCGGTCTTCAGTAATATCAAGTATTCCATCCTTATATATAATTTTTAATTGAATTTAATTTCAAGAACTAACTATTAGAAAATAAAACATCTATCGACCCATCTAATTTACCATATTTAACATTTATGAAATTACGTAAGTACTTTAACTCCAATTAAATTTAGATGATGAATTGAATTATAAAAAAAAAAAAAACTTTTACTCGATAATCCATTCGAAAAACATTCAAAAACATTATTTTTTCATAATTTTCAGAGCGTGAGAAAAACCACATTGCTAACATAAAATGTATATATATATATACATATACCGAAACTTTTAACAAACCCTTTTTATTCTACTTTCCTTAATTGCTTCGACAGAATATACTTTTTTTATTCACAATATGCTCATAATTTGTCTGAGTTTATATAACCGAAAAAAATGTTATTCATTAATTTCTCCTCAACGTCACGAAGTCCATATTTCGAGTGCACTCAAGTAACATTAGTAATTAGAAAATCAAAGAGTCTTGACTTCTTGTCGATGAAAATAGTTTTTTTTTTTTTTTTTTTTTGTTAGACTTAGCTGCACGATTCAATAAAAGAAAAGAAAAATGAATTGATTCCGATGATAATGGCCTAGTCATGGTTTCAAGTAAATATTTAAATCATACATTTATGCTAATTATTTGGTAGAAATTGTAGTAATTGGTTAAAATATGAACGTAAATCAAAACTATATAATTACTACGTTGAAATGTGAAATTTTTTATTACACAACAAAATTCAATCAATCTATGTAGTGTAGGTGGTTGGTGGATTTTTACGAACTATAGAACAATGCAAAAATATCCGTTTTTAGTGGAAAATTATTATTTCCAATCTTTAATGTCTAATAAATTTTTTTTCGATTTTCAAATAAAATTCCATAAAAAATCATGTGAACTGTGAACGACAACGCTCGTCCATTTTTGGCCAAGAGAGAAACATTTTTGTTATTGAAAATTTTATATGACCTGCTCATTGTTATTAACGATTAAAAAAGAAATTTTTGCAATTGATAGAAAAAGTTATAGTGGTGTGAAGTGGAAAAAATTAATTAATTATTATCTTATTGAAGGGTCTGTTCTGAACGGTTTAAGCTTTAGACTATATGGCATCCGCACGTACGGATCGGCACGGACGGATCGGCATCCGCACGTACGGATCGGCAATTGTGTTGAAAAATGAAAGCATTTATCTAACAACGAAGAAATTTTGAAAAAAATACGTCGATCAATATTTTCGCTGGATTTATTTGAGATTTTAACCAGATAATAAAAGACCTTTTCAAAAAGTTTTATATTTTTTTATATACTTATGTACGATTGTACGTATATTCTCAAAAATATATTCGTCTATGGTCAATGGTCGTAATTTTCGTCACGGAATAACATTTCACGCCTGTAGATAATTTATTTTATATATGGAACGTACTTTTATTTTATTAGGAACGAATAAAAACTAAAAATATATTTTTCAATTTATAAGAAAAGAGAAAAACATCAATTACCTATTTTGTATTAAAACTCTGCGATTGACACGCACAAGCACATGGGTACCTACGACCTATACCTACATCTGAACATATTTATATTTAAAAATACTGTAATTTTATCGACCAGCCAGTTTTTCGTAAAATAACACCATTATTAACCTTTTCTGTAAAGTTCCAAAACAAACTTTCGATCTAATCTAAAGTTTATTGTTGGAAACTTAAAATCATACCATAATTTGACTTTAAAAACAAATTTTCTAAATTATTTATTAAAGCGTATGAAAAACGGAAAGGGGTAACCAGTTAAGGCTGTACACAACATATGGAAAAATAAGGATTTACTATGTGAAATGAATATGTAATACAAAATTTATTCTATCAATTACATACAGGTAGATATTTTCGAGCCTACTATGAGTACCATATATGTATGTTTACAACTTCCAACTCAATAAAGCTAAATTCCAGAATGTTTTAATAACATTAAAGTTTCCATAATATTCAGTTCCCCCTCTATTTTGGTGTGTCATTTAATTTTCTTCCAAACATTAACCAAGACAATTTACTTGGCAGTTTATATACAAACTACACCCGAGTATAAGTAATTTGGTGAGGGCACCCTAGAAACCGTCAACCCCATAAAACCACACTCAATTTCATTAAATTTTGAAATGATATTTTAATTTACATAAAAATGTGTTCTTCTCTTCTTCTCAAAAGCCTTTGACAAGCTTGTTGGCATCTAAGTATGTAGGTTATATATATATACAGAATGTAACCAACCAACCAACCATCCAAAAGCATAATATAGCCCAGTCAATATCACATTTCCCACATAATATATGCTCGGGCAGAAACAATAATAAAATAAAGTTGGCACAGCATGGTTGCTTGTCCCGTTGACAGAATTATGAATCAAAAATATCTTTTAAAAATACATTTATCGATGTTGGAAGTACCTTTCGGTGGTGTGTGGTGCGTTTCGGTTATATGTTGCACTCTTTCCGAGGTAAATCATATAAAGATATTGCATAAATTATGAAGTTATTGTATTGTATTCGCTTTCCAACCAAATCCGTATAATATTAAAGTCATGCCGAGTGCAATGCTTTGAGACATGTCTAATAAAAATATGAATTAGTGTCCATTGATTTTAATTTCCCGATATACGTCCCGTTTAAATGTCCTTTAACACATAAAATTTATATAGTTACAAACAAGTTTTGTTGTTGTGTGAATTTCACTGAAAACATTTAATGAACTGAATGCCAATATTCTTAAGCTAAACTACTTGAAGATGATCATATATCTTAATGGAATGCTTTATGGTTTACCATAGCATATTTGTTCTTAATCAATGTGGGTATTCAACATGCCTACAACATTTTCTTGTTATATTTTTATGTTTTAGAATTTATAGTTGCTATAAGATCACAATATTTATGTTTATATTTGTTTTTTTTTTTTTTATGAAAGACATCTTATACCTAGTTAAGTATTTAGAGCCTGTAATCTGATTAAAATGTAGTAATTGTCCTTAATTGTCAGGAAAAAAAAAATCTGACAACACTAATAATATGGTTTACTAAGGACATTTACATACAAATGAATGAGAAATTAACAATTTTCATAAAAAAAAATTCAAATAACTTATCAAAACTTAATGGATCATTAAAACTAAACCCATTAATCATCCCTTTTCTCATAACAATTCATAAATTTCATAAACCAGAAATAATAACCACGACTGCACCATTATCAATTAGTATAAATTATTTTCATAGCAATATATAGAGTGAACCCCACAAAAAAGCAGTTATAGTTATATACAATTTCGATAACCTCTAAGTGATTTCATTTACTAAAAAAAAAAACCCAAAGTAATCGAATGAGGAAAGATAAGTCGAACTCTCATGAGCATACATATTTTTAATATGCGCCAACATTAATATATTTAAAATTTAAGGGGAAGTAGGTACATTAAATATTTTTGACATGACTTTTAGAGTGCTGAACCAATTAGTTTGACAAAAAATGGGCGTGAATCATATTATATACACTTCAGACAACCATTATGTATGCACTGAGAATACCATTAAGTTATAAATACAAGTCAGTGCGACGATGTGAACAGAATATTTGAAGACGCTAAATGACGTATAGTACTAAACAAATCCATTGAAAATTAACTTTGGTATAACCTTGGCTTATTGATATTGTTAATACATTTATAAAGTTTTAATACATCAAAACAACGGAGTTAAACGACAATAAAAAAAAAAATTAAATAAACAAAACGATCATGCTCTGTGCGTTCTTATAAATAGAAAAATGTCATCCATCAATCGTTAGACGATGTAATTTTAGATTTTTGTGGTTTCTGTTTTCATAAAAAGGACTAAGTGCATTATGTTTTCTAACAAACCAACACGTGTTTAGGAATTTTGAAAAAATATTTCGTTTCGATTTATAGGGTGATTGTGTGAACAAATTGTCTGTCCAAAGAAGACGATAACTGAGGATGTAAATTTTGTGAAAAAAGCTTCGATTAATCATTATAGGTGACATAGGAATTTTCAAGTTCCGGTTTTTTTTTTTATCGACAACCATTCTGTAATCCGGTAATCACAAGAAATGGATCATAAAGTGAAATATTAAAAAAAAAATTATTTCAAAGTTGATTTTCCCTAGATTTTTATTTTTCTTGGCATATGTATTTGTCGGTTTTCTCGGTACTTTAAGACAAATATTTTTTTCTGATAGATATTTGAAGCTACTAACTGAAAAAAAACAGTCCTACGAACAATGGTCTCGTAGTTTAGGAGATATGAATTTTTTGAGAATATTGATTGAAAATCTAAGGGAAAATTGGGAACACAAACTTTTTTATCCCGAATATCTTAAATTTAATCTTAAAATTAACAAACTTTACGTTTTCAAGAAGGCCTAAAAACGGTTTAAATTTCGATAAAAATTTTTATTTAATTTTTAAAAAATCAAATTAAATACTAAACAATAAAATAGACCCAGAGATCGTTATATTCGTAGAAATCTCAGAGCTTGAGGCCTACCTCTAATCCCCTGATTTTTAAAAAATCTTTTACTTACATAATGTTTTTGCTCGAAATGTCTCACCCTAATAATCGATAAAATGATCAATAATAAATTCTCAACTAATATCGTGTTTTCAACACTATTGTTCTATAAGTGTGTGGGAATAAATTGATTTAGTCCTACTTATAGGAAAAATTTTACTCTTTGTATCAAATTATTTTTCTTTGCTAGGAATTGCTTATTAATAAATAAACTTTTAATAGCAATATCATATCGTATATTTAATTATAGTTGTGTACACAAAAGTATAAAACTCACCAATGAATTATAAATGTCTCACGTATCAGAATCAGAAGAAAGAAAAAAACGGCTTACCTGTAACAATAAATGATTAAGCATTAGTCATGTAAGATGATTTTAATCTAATTTATATATATATTTAATTAATAATATATAAGAAAATCAATTAGCTGTGCTATTTTTCCTTACAACAACAACATAAACAATTTTCTATGTTAATTAATTAATGAGAAAGAGAATCGTTTAAAAATCATTACGCGACCGACATATTGTTTTCTATTATAATATACTAGGTATAAAGTATCTAAGTGTATTTATGTCTCAATCTCAATCTCAATATCGCAAATTTGTCTGCAGGGAATTGTGTGAAAAAGAAAAACAACGAAATGCTTCAGTAAAAGCTTTCCGACATATCTTCATTCCAAACACAAAAAGAACACACAGCCACTGCATTAGAAGTCAATATTTGGCGCATTAACCTTAAAAACCATGGAAATCCACAAAAACGAAATCACGCAGCACTTAAGCCACACACGACGTAGACCATTTATGTCTCAAGTGGATATGTTTTTCATCATGCAATATTTTTTAAGAAAACAAAAAAAAAAAAAATCTTCAACTTTAATCCAATTCTTGTAACTTCTGCATTGGCGATGTATGCGGCACCACATATTACGGTTGTACGGTTCCTTCTTCTAATACCATTTCACGTTAATTGTTTTCCGGTAAATTAAAGTGAACATTTATCCTACACTCTAGTTTTATAAGTATTATGGTACTTTGTTGGGTAAATGTTATGTAAATGCAATTTGTACGTTGTTCTTCCACTTGATTTAGTCTGAAGTGTAATTTCATTTTCACAACATTTTTATGTTTCATTCATGAGGATAATACAATATTGTGCACCGCACACACAATACCTATTATACTATCCTGGACGGGATATAGGATAAAAATTCAATTCAATAGAGGACATTTATACAGAAAAAAAAAATAGAAAAAAAAAGAAAGAAGAGTGTTGTTCCCCAAATACAATACTAATCGAACAGTTGTTGTAAACATTTAGTTTTAGATAAGCAAAACCCTAAATGTATGCCTCCACATTCTCAATCTATAGATGTGTTTATCGACATACATACATATACGTACATATGTATTGTTTATGTATAGGTAAAAATGAATTGAATGTCCTTTTTTGTATTGCATTTGCTTGATGAAAAATCTCTATATAGTTCTCAACAAGTAGTTCAATCCACAAAGGATCAAAAAGAAACGTCTATCGTTAAGGCTTTTTGAAGGTACATAAAAGACTAAATTTCCAATAGGAGCAAAATCGATCTTTTATACTTTATACCAATTCTTGTACCTTTGTATAAAGCATTGGTCAATAGACGAAATATACTTTTTCTAGTAAATTAGTAAATTTTCATAATTTTATTAAGAAAATATGGTCAAAATTTAAATCCTTTTTTGTCATCACAACAACAAATGGCAAAGCAATAAAAATTAATTTCCTTTTAATTATGACTGCACACTACACAGTGCACAGATTACACATAAAAAGGAGTCAGACTAACTCAGTCAGCACACTTATTCTGTTTTCATCCGTTCATTTAACTGTGATGGATGTAATTTTGAGTTATTTTCAGCAATAAAACACAAATATTGAACTTCATTGTAGTGGCATAGAGAAATCGATAATATTCTAGGAGAAAATCTTCTAGAACTCTAGTGACAGAATATTTACCGTTTTCACCTTAATATTCCTTTAGTTCAGCTTTTTGTCTAAAATTATATCTAGAGTTGTATTTAGAATTATATCTAGAGTTGTATCTAGAATTATATCTAGTTGTATCTAGAATTACATCTAGAATCTAGAATTATAATGAAAATGTAATCTGTGGGTCTTATAATAATAACACCATTTTTCCGCGATTTTTATGGTCCAACTCACAAGATTGAATGGGAAGCTTTTCACATGTGTCTGATCTAGAGATATTATAGCAAAACATATGAACCTAGATAGTCTCACGTTCAGATTAAATACAGAAAGGAATACATCACTATAAGTTTAGATTTATGATATTTTCTCCTGTAGATGTAGCTGGATACTGATAATTTTTATTTATCTATTTTCTATACAGTAAGGCCTCGTTTAATGCTTAGAATGCGTTCTTAGACGACAAAGCGATAAACGAGAAGCGGCGTTAAATGCGGCCATTTTATATTTAATTAATAATGTTTTTCGCAGTACACAAAATTGTTAGTGTAGACACTGTTTTACTGCTAATGAACACGATCCACGTGAGCAAACGCACCAAACAAACATAGATTCAGAGAAAGTAATGCTTCGATTAGACCGCGTTGTATCCAATCAGCGTTAATCGTGGAAGTGCTAAACGAGTTCTTACTGTATATTTAAATTGTTTAAGGACAAAAAATAAAAAAAAAACTATTTTGACTGTATATAAACGCAAAAAACCTTAATTAAGTTCAAATTTAAAAAAAAACCTTAATTTTTTTTAATACTTTATCGAGAACAGTCTGGGCTCAAGTTGATTTATAATATTTTGTTGGATTGGTATAGTTTTTACTGTGGTTGCTACAAAATTTATTTAAAATAATTCCCGGAATCTATTAATTCATCCAAAATAGTCGGGTATGCATAATATTTTTATGATAAATGAGTTTTAATTACAGATCAACGATTTTGTTATTCGATTTGATTTATTCGTCTGCCCAAGGTTGATGGAATTTCTTGAAGAGAGTGATAGAAGGCAGAGACCATTTTGCTATTTTGGCGCATTGAACATAATGGTTATTGATTGCTCAAATGACAGGGGCGCAATGTATAAAAATGTCTATAGTAGTTCAGAGGATAAATTAGTTTTTTTTTTTCTTGGTTTCTTGGGGCCATTTTTTTTTTTACATTACGATGTTTGTGACAACAACAACAACAACAAAAAACTGGAGGTTATTTTGTAGGTTAATGTGTTAGATGTTGAGATGAACGCGAAAAATCTAAATTGTTTACTCGGTATATAGATAGAGATAAATGTTTTGAATTAATTTCTTATTTTTCGTTTAGATCTGTCACTTTGGCTATTTATAATACATAGAATGGGATTCTGTTTTATCGATGGAAAATAAACGGATAATATATATTGGACATTTATCTATTGATGATGCCCATTTTAAGTATATGTTGACTTAGGTAATAAATTGAAAAATAAAATTATGCTACCTAATCCTTTAATGGGTAGTTAAAAAAACAAACTAATTCTACGAATAGTTTGGTCTATTTTTATATTCTAAATCGTGCTTGTCTTCCCACAGTTATAGAAACCTGGCCTATAGTTGGTTAGTTTTAACCTTTAGCATTTAACGAATAAAATGACTATATTTTATAGAATTAATCAGATTTTGAAATCAGAAAAAATTATTTTGAAAGTAATGTAACATTGTAACTAAGTATGTATATGACATTGTTAGAATGGTCCACAAGAAATTTATAAATGCAATAAATTGTTGTTTATGTTTTCTTAGAAAGTAAATTTTTTTTAATAAAAAAACAAAAAAACAAAAAAACTTGCGTTTAGAATGCCGACTTACAAATTAAATGCCATTTATTGAAAAATAAACAATCATCATAATAAACAAAACAAAATAATGTCCTGTTTACTATCTTCGATCAGCCATAAATGCAATATGCAGATCATTAAATTACACATTAAATCTCATTACTGTAATGTATACAACGAGTTCATATGTACAAGGAAAATCCAATAAACATTACAAAATAATGGTCAATTCGTTATATTTTAGTGTTGGCCATTAATATATTTTCTGAAATGTTTTTAAAATTGAAATTATTCTGTATATTATGCGGTAATGGTAAATGGCGGGATTATAGGGGTTCACAAAGTTCACTCTAGTGAATATTTGTTTCTTCTGTTTCACTGTTTAATGTGTATCCTATGGAAAAATAATTAATCATCAGATATCTTGATTCGAGTGGAAGACAAAGAAATATCCAGAAATCAATGCAAATATTTTCTGTATGGTACCTCGTTCGGTACTTCACCTCAAGCTCACCGTATTTCTGCGGTACTGGGTCCCGTATATTTAGGTCGACATCTATACACTCTCTACTTTCTCTCAAATTCTATATAGAAACTTACTTACATTATATGCTTTTACCCGAATTCTTTCATAGGGCTATGACTAAGAGATGCAACAAAATTTTTGCGCTATTAACTTGCCCCTCGCTATTATGCATTTCTTAAAATAATTATTTAGAACGGCTCATTCATTATATGGTAAAATATTCCTTAATGGTAAATACAAGTTTTTTCTCTCATGAAATTGACCTGTGACTCTTTAACTTTATTAAATTGAGTCATAGAGTGAATTTAAAAACATATTAAAAATGAACAATAACAAATCAAATATATGAATAAATATAAATAACCTTCATTACAAAATATATGTATTGAAAGCTCTTAATTTACAATAAATAACAAATGAGCTTCACTTAATGATATTTTGTAAGCACGACGGGATAGCCTTGAAAATATATCATTCAATGGCTATAGTCAATCAAGAGAACGAGCAGAGAAAATTGAAATAAAACTATAAACATTGGTAGGTAGATATGTAGGTAAGTACATTCTCCCAAAATAAGATTTTTTATTGTTGTACCTACCTACTTATTTATTTACTTAGCTTATTTACTATTTTGATTAATCAGAATAAAATTGAAACAGCACGTTTTGCTGCTATCAATTATTTTAAGCTAAAAACTAAACCAAAGAATCAATCAATTTCTTCTAAGCTGAAATCAACTAAAACAGAAATATAGAAAAATCAATTTCCAAGCAACGGGAAATTCCAGAAATAAAATTTTTATATTTCTCATATTAGGACGTCACTCCCATAGAAAGTAAAAAATTGGAATTAACTTTGAGGGCAAAGCGAGTAGAACCATTTACTAATATTTTTTAAATATCATTACGGCTCCTAGTGAAAAATCACCAACAACAAACGATAATCTTCTGGACAATAGACGTAATAGTGAATTGTCACCAAAATTTTATTTTATTTATTATTGAAAGTAAAGCCAACAGCTCAGCGAGAACGGCCACCCCGAAATCTATCTTTTTTTTGTTAGTGACCAATAAATTTTCATAAAATCAAGTTTTGGTGGCTATTAGGACCAAAACTTGATTTTTTGAGGAAAAAAGTTCTGAGGAGCATAGATTTTTTTTTTATTATCAAATAAGACATTTTTCTTGAAAATTTTAGAAAAAAAATCGACAAGGCTACCAGAGGTGGCTGTTTTTTTTTAATTAAATATTTTTGGTACGAAAATATAAGGACTTTTTGAATAAACTTTTGGCTACAAATTTTCCCCCTCTCATCATTGACTACTTGTTGTCAATTCCTATACAAATATCGTATTACCATGTAGGTACGTTCGATTTAGAAAAAAAAATTGCATTAAGAGGTGTGCATTAAATTTCCATTTAGCGTACTGCATCTTTTAACTCTCAAGACCCATAATAATAAAATTTATATATAATAATCGGGTATGCCTATGCGGAGAATATATGGGTAATTGCATAGAATTTTATCGCGTGGGCTCACGGTACCAGTATCATTATTTGTTTCCCATACAATTATTACATGAAAATAACGTTCCGATTTTTGTTTTTTTTTTCGGTTCCGTTTGTTTGTTGCATATCTAATCTGAAATGAATCTGAGATGGGTGTGGGCTGATTAGATTGGGAAAAAAAACGTTTCCACACGGCTTGATCCCGTCGACGATGTCGTCGTTTCACCCATAATCTACTATACTATATTGTGTACAGAAAAAAAAAATACAATTTTTATTTCTTCTGGAATATTGTGTGTGTCTTTGATGGAAATAATGGTATTATTTGAGAGAGAAACATTTGTATAAATAAAATAAAGCGTTTCGGAGCTACAAAGCCCATAAAGCAATATTGTACGATGAAGTGATCGTGCGACATTATTGGAAAATAAAATCTTTAAATTGATGTTTTGTGTTTTTTTTATTTAGGTTTTATTCTTGCTTCAGTATAATTTAATCATAAATTATTGTGGTATTATGTAAATTAAATGGTTTTGTTCGATATTCTGGCAGAAAAAAAAATGGCGAAAAATAAATAGTCCTATATTAAGGTGCGTTATTATTGAACGAATAAATATATAGAAAGCTTTGTTGATGTTAAGCTGTCTGTTTCAATTATATTTTGAACAATTTAAAATAATTTAAAAATTGATCGGATTGTAAATATATGTATGTGTTTGTGTATATATTATGGTATACCTATGTAGATGTATTCAACACATAATTCGATTTATGCTGAGTATAGGCACCAATTTTGTAAAACGATTTTCACTTTTCGGTTCATAAAATATCTGCGAATTTATTTAGGAAAAGTATAAATACCCAAAGAATGTTAATAACAAAAAATAATAATAATAATAACATTAATAATAAAATTAAAATAATAATGACAAAATTTAAAAAAAAAAATAATTAAGAATAATAAATTTTTTTTTTTGAAAAATGGCTTGTCCGTCAAAAAAAGAACCGTGGTGGTGTGGGAATAATAAAAAACTTATCAAAACTAATACAATCGAGTTTGTGGAAATCGCCCGGCAAATTTTTAGTACGAATTTAATTGTATAGTCGAACATTTAAAGTGATCCGACCACATTTCGTCTTAGTTTTGCATTACGACTATAGTCGAACAAGACCGACCAAATGGCTCAGTGGATTGAGTGGTTGCCTTTAGAACGGGAGGTTCCGGGTTCAAGTTCGACTGGGGTTGAAACCAGACAAAGTTGTTCTCTGGTGTGTTGACTTTAATCTGTGGTCGCGGTGGTTGGAATCAACTTAAAAACAGTCTAGAAATTGCTTTATCTCAGAATGACAGTGCTTAAAGGATGTCAGGTTAAATGACATTTGTAAGGTTTTCAGAAGAAACATCTCAAGTGCTGCATTTTCACAAACACAAAGAAGATACGGTCATATCAATGAGATAAATGTATGTTATTGTGCTAGATCAAGATAGATCTCGCCACAAAGAAGAAGAAGAGATAGTCTAACAAAAATGACTTATGTATGTATATAATCCAATATTGTAGCTACAGTTTAGAGTATCGGCCCAGAACCTACACGGTAGGGTTTCTGTGAGTTTTATTTTTTGGGCTATATAAAATTCCTCCGAAATACGTGTCTTCAAATGATTCTATTGACGTTAATGTCATTTTATTCCAAAATTAATTTCGAAACTTTATTGACTTAAAATATTTTTTTGATATCCTATCAAATTCACAAGAAAATCGTCAAAAATTGAAGCTTAAAATTAGGGAAGCAACGATACTTTTTTTTTCTCCTTCCATTCCATACTAGTTTCTGAAAGAATACCTAATAATTAGTTCATTAATCTACATCTTAGTTAAATTGTTAAATTATACCTATATCTCCGAATATGATAGGTGCATGAACAAAATATATGTACATACATCAATATCATGATTAATTTATACATACTATAAGTACATATACTTTAAATTGAAGAGCTTTTAAAGTCTTTATCATCATCTTCAAATATTGCTAACACTCTACTCATTGATGGTCTGTTACACATATTTTTTTGCTCAAACTAAAACACTATACTTATTTGACGATAATTATAATCTGATTCCGTAAATTTATCGACATATGTCGAATGGGTTGAAGGAGAAAAAAAAAAAAAATTACAGAACGCTCTCAAGGAAGATAATAAATGAGATGAAATTGCTTAATGTGCGATGGACGCATTAATATTTTTCTGCCTAAGCTATACAGTGATTAAAGCGATTTGTTTTTATTCTTGTCTTGTCTTCATTTAATACTAAATTATGGAGTTTCTTGCGATTCAAAACACCATGTGGTATTTTATGAGATTTTTCGTTAATTCTTAATTTAGTGTTTTATGATTTGGAGAAGAACTTCCTATATGATTAAGATGGTCTGATGTTTGTTAAATTAACGGTGATTTATATTGTTATAATTGAATGGCGCTGTGTAGTAAGCCTATATAATGATACTGGCCAAGGAATATTTATGTAATTACATTATATATCCAGACATTTTTGCGTTAAAATTATCTTCTGTATTTTGTTTTTTTGTTTTTTCATAATTGCGTAATCAAAGACTCAATATTTAAATGAAATGGTAAGTTTTCTTGCAACAATGTATTGTACATGTACATTAGGTACATGTGCAATGGTAAACGGTATAAATAATGAAGGTGATATTATACCGCCCACTTAACCATAGGTTTTACAAAATTTTGATCGTCTATCCGTCCGACTCCCCGTCTCATCCAACAGTCTGTGCGGTCATTTATTTATTTGCATCAAAAATCGATATAATTAAAATCAATTAATTTTTTTTTTCTTTGAATATCTACATCATCATTAATAAAATACGTTCAAATTCAAATAGATATTCGTAGTAAATATCGACTAAAAATACAATAATTTTACTAAGAATAAATTATTTTAAAAATAACTAAAATGGAAATCTTAAAAAAATTCACATTTTCCGCAATATTTCTTGGTGACATTTTTATTTTGATTTTGAATAGAATTTATTTCCTTCGAAATTTGATAGCTAAATTTTCACCCGGAAATTATTTTAGAAATTTTCTTTCAAATAAAGGTTTTTCATTTAATATATGTACATATTCATTTCCAATCCATTTGATTAAATAACAAAATCAAAATAATTCTTACAACAAGAAGACTTTTAATATAATTTAATCGAATAAAAAAAAAAAGATCAACATTCTGAGGCCATGTGCATTTTGAATTCGTATATGATTTATGTTTATTACATCAATGAAAAAAGAAAAAAAAAACCCCCAAACCCTAACCGCACTGCTTAGAAATGTATGTTGTATGTGTACA